>SCDY01001126.1:0-36287 GCA_004143825.1 Drosophila micromelanica
TTTATCTGACGCGGGTACACACGAGTATATATCCAAAATTTCAAGTCTCTAGCTTCAATAGCGGCGAAAAAAATTGCGTTCATACGGACAGACGGACAGCAAGACGGACATTGCACAAAACCAATATACTCTTTTACTTCGTGAACGAGTATAAAAAATGCTCTAGTGAAGTGTGTTCGCTTAAGAGATGTACTCATTTCTGCACTCAAATTGCTTTTGCTTTTTAAAATTTTTCGCATCTGGCTTGGGACCATTTTAATATACACATTTCTTAATTTTGCTTTTATATACATGTAAATTTACATAAACTGACGGATCGACTATATTGTTATTTTCAATAAATTTTATTTAAGCATCTACAGCATTTTGGATCATCATTTTTCATTTTAAATTTGATTGAACCTTCAAATTCATCAGTAGTTTTCAGATTTAAAAACCACCCGTGTCAAACATATTATAACCTTTCAGTCAGTTTATAACTTAGTGAAGGGAAAATAAAATGTTCCCACGAAATACTTCACAACTAATCATTTCAGTTTGATGTTCATAACATAAAACGGTTTTTGCTTTGCATCATAATTTTCTGGCAATCAATTCGTAAAGAATCATAACACAACATTTAAATATTTATTTGCATGTTATCCTAGATATCAGCCAATAAACAAGAAAAAGCTACAGAAAATTGTAAAAAATATTGATGTGCCGCGGGGGAGAAGACGGTGTAACTCTTAAAAAACAGATATAAAAAAACGAAAGGCTTAACAATTTTAAAGGGATATCCTGCTAATGAGCAACTTTTAGGTGTTTTACCCAAAGTTAATGTTTAGGGCCACCCACCCGTTGTTCGATATATGTTTCTTTGTTACTTTTGCTGTTGTTGCTTGTTGTGAAAGGAGATTTAAGCAAAAATTGATTTTAATGATAATCCCATCGCCTGGGTCATGGACATGCCGAACACTCCACATTGAAATTTGAACATCATGTTCGTAAATCATAAATCTTTTTCTATCGTTTCGGGCTTGGGCTTGGGCCAGTCAATGTGTTACCAGCCACGTGCTGTGCGGCCGAATTTCTCATTTCCCAGGGCATACTATAGCTGAGGTTCGAGTATTTTCAGACTGATTTTTGCCAGAGCGACGCCTGTCAGCCGCTGACGTTGACCGCCCGCTGATGGGTAGCACAAGCGACCGAATCGAGCCCGTGGCTGTGGCAGGTGCACAGCGTCTTTTGTTGATGCTGTGACCCCCACGTAACTCGAAACAAATCGCAAACAGCGCACCTTTCACTAAATTAAGCATAAATCAATAATAAAAAGTAAGCTCAGCGCTTAACATCTTTGTTTAGCTTCATTTGCTGCCTTCAGTTGCATGCCAATCAAATGTATCTGCATCTAACTGGCAAGAGAGTAGCTAACAATTCGGTCAGCTTCCTGATCAGTGAAACTGGCAACAAGTTTGGTTATTAGGGGCAGGCGTGTTGGGAACACTAATCCTTCAACTTATCCACGATTGTCCCCAATCTAAATATTGCATATGTTAATCAAAGATAAATAATGAATCTTAATCCCAAACTTAGACTTAGAGAAGTCACATTTTACCCACATATCCGTAGGGAGAGTTTGGATAATCGGCTTTACTTTTAAAATTATAAAAGAAAAAAAATAATTTTTATAAATTTAAAAATTTAACTCAGCTTGGGACTTTGTCGAAAAAGCGGCAAAAAAAAATTATCTTTTTGAGTGAGCAATTATCTATTAACAGGAATGTAAATATAAGTGCCAAGTAAAATTCAGTACACAATTCTTAGTTAGATACAAATAAGGCAATTTATTTGACTTTTTATTTTAATTGTTAATTGTTAGGCTAATTAAATAGATTCACTTGCACTGAATGCATTTCGATTGCGACAACAATGTTTTTTTGTTTGTTAACGGGTCGCTTGTTGCTTTGACCACTCCTCACCAGTTAAAAGTGCCGCAGAGACAAAAATGCAGTTTAAATTTTAATTATAGTTAGCGTATACAAAAACAAGAGTCGAATCTGGACGGGTCTGGACCTGGCCTAGACGCAGCCATAGCCGCCCCCTGCCCATGCTCAGCGGTTGGCCACTGCCAAAAGCCAACAAACAACTGGCGGAGCACATGACTCGAACGTGGCCATTACGTCATGAGACTGCAGCAAGAGGCTGCTGCGAGAGTGCTGCAAAAAAAAAGTTGTAACCATACAGAGAAACCGCATATTTGTCGTGAGCATTTTGTTACAATTTCAATTTGTTGCTTCAAGACTTGTCTTGGACTTTTGTGTGGGGTCGTTCGGGGTCTCATTCAGTTACTGCTGTTTGTTTTTGTTGTTGTTGTTGTGGTTGTTGTTTGGCTGCTAAGGCGGTGTCTTTGCCGCCAGTGTTGGCGGCATTGGCAACGCTTGGCTCAGAGGCAGCTACTCGCCTTTGTTTTTTATTTTTATTTCGTTTTTTTGATGTTTTTTTTTTTTTTGTTTTGAAAGTGCATTTGGTTCGGTCTTGGCCAATATTTACCAACAACAATCAAATGGCAAAACTTGAACTGCTTTATTGCAGTTTTAAGATTCTTTTTGGAGCACACTAGAAGCCGTATACGGGCTTTGTGGAGCTGACGATTGTGAAGTAGCAGCAGCAGCCTTACGTGTTGGCTTCAAGTGCAAATGTTTTCAACGGGGGGCCAAGTTTTATAAAATGCAAATGATTGAGTTAAGATGGTTTTATGACGTTATATTCATTTATACACCATTACTTGATACTTAAAGCTTTTATATATATTTATTTAATAAACCCTGATCTTTATATCTTCAAGGATATTTTAAAGTCATTATCCCAACTAACAACTTCTTCTTGATACATTTTTAATTATTAAAGAAAAGAGTTTTAAACCACACAACACTTGTTAGAAAGTAAATACTTTCGGCCTTTTTTGCAGGTAATTTATTTCCTATTAATATTACAATTAATTTCAACGTTTATCGTTTTACTCCACTTTCTTCTCTATAATTTATTTCCCGATTCCAACATGAACGGCATTTTATTTTTTTGTAAGCTACTCTACAATTCTACCGCTATTCAATCTCTTATTATATTTATAATCGCAGTTTTCCCTTCCATTGCAAAGCGTAGCACATTTCCAATCGATCTCTCTGAGTAAATTGATAATTTTTGTTGTTGATTGCATCGAGGAAAATCAGTTCAAGAAACCACTTCCTGTACACTAGAAAATCCCGGCTCTGTTCTGCTCTGCAATTTGAAACGTTTGAGCCACCAGCAGCTGTTGTTGTGCTGCCTGTTCCGCGCCATTCTCATTAGGCGCTTCTGGGCGGTTGCAGCTGCGGATGCTGTTTCTCGCATTATGTCTTGAGTTTCACGTAGCAGAAGTTTGCTTATTTGTAGTTAAGTTTTAGCATAATCGCATAAAAAGCCTGAGCTGTGAGCCAAAATGAAACTTGCCATTCAAATTGGTGTCAACCAGTCAACTGGACGCCAAAGAAAGTGGCGCCAGCTTCCAAGCCGCCGCTGCAGCAGCATCAGCAGCAGAGGCAGCCCGTCGTCCCAGGTTCAGACTTTAAAGTAGGTCGCCATCGTCTGCAACGTTCGCAACTCGTTTTACCGGCGATTGCCGCACACACACACACACATACGCACACACACACAAAACAACTGCAAACCGTGCACATAAAAATATCAAACAGAATGCATCCCGAGGGCGTGGCTGGCCCCCGCCCATCCTGGCTTTCTATTGCTCTTTCGTTGCTCAACGGGTCTAAGCTGCATTAAAATTAAATTTTATTTGCAAAGCTCCCAACTTGCATGCTTTCAATTTTACGCCAATAGCTTGGAAATTAATTAAGCAATTTCCCCCGCAGGTTTTTCCTTTTTTTTCCGTTTTTCCGTTTTGCTTGCATGTGTGTCTAAAATGCATTTATGCTAATTGTCAGGGGGCTAGATTATAGCAGCAACAGAGATGGGCGGGGCCAGTTAGATATGGCGAAAGTTTGACTTTGCCATTTGGGCCAATCGAAGCAGAGACAGAAAAGAGATGCGCATGAATATTTTTGGGAATTATTGAAGCTAAGCGGATAAATTGGAGAAATTTAGTTAGGGATATAATTGGCATTCGTTTTACCAGAGCGCTAACTGAAGCGGTGAAGTAATTGCAGGATAATTTTGTCTAGAAACAAATTATCGTGAATCAAAAACAGTTATATTCAAATAGAGTATGAATTGGATATCAGGCATATCAGGTTAAATGTTGTTCAATGTATCCCATTTCCAACATAAGCTCGCTTTAAGCTGTAATTGGCAGCATGCACCTGAAGCAAATTGATAATACCAAGGCTGCATGAGCTTATCAAGGCCACGACAGACGACCGGGCCAAGCCAGCATACTCAGTGCCAAGCTCCAGGTCCCAGGCCCCAGTTGCAGTTGCAGCTGCAGCTGCAGTCTGCCCGCAATTTGCCACTCTGAGGCCTGCATTGATAAGCGAGTCATGCAGGCGTTAAATGAGAAGCGTTTGACAACTTTCTTGTTGTTGCCGCAGCAGAGATCAGGAATTAGTGTGCCAGGCTGCAGCTTGGCATGTCAGCACCCTGTCACCTGATACGCTCCCCCCACCCCGAATCCTGCAGCCCACACTCGCACACACACTCACACACAGATAGCAGAAATTAATTGCAATGCCGCAAATGACAGCGTCAAGTAGTAAAAGTAAGCAGAAGACGGCTGCGTCTGGTGCTAGCAAGATGCGGGGCGTGGCACGTGCGCTAGTTGCAACAAGGATGAGCTCGTTAAAGGAAGCGACAACAGCAGCAACAACGACAACAACTACAATAAACAGCGTCGAGTTGTTGTCGAGTGCGTAAATTTCTCCCTGCTTTGCTGTTGTTGTTGTTTCTGTAGCTGTTGTTGCCACCAAATGTTATTAACATTCGCTGCAAGCAGCACGTGCGATGCCAAGTTAAAAAGTGGGCGTAAGCCTCCTCTTTTACAAACACACACACACACTAACAGAAACACCCAGCAGACCAGCGTTTTTTTGTCTTGAACGTTCTTCCTTCCACCCTGCAACATATTGTGGCAGGAAAACGCGTAAAACTTTTGAGTAAATTGCACTCCGGCAAATGGCAAAGTCTTTCGCCAGGCGACCGAACACGCGGCACATCCGCGTCCACGTCCGCGTCCGCATCCGCAGTCCGCACACCGAATTTAGCACTGGAGCAATTCCTGAACTCGGCTCCGGTCCAATTCAGGAGCTGGCAAAAACAGCAGCCTACTTAGGTAAATTTTACTGCCCAGTGGACGTGGCCAGCTGAGGCTGGAGTGCGAATCCGATTTGCAGTTGCACCGTTGCTGATGTCAGTTGTTGTCTGTTTGGGCTATTTGTTGCTGTTGTTGTTTGCTGTTGTTGCATTTTGGAGTGGAATGCTGCTGACAATTTAAAGGGCAAGCTGAACAAGTTCTTCAAATAAGAGAGAAGCCATAAAGAAGTAAAACAGAGTAAGCTAGCAAAAACTGTTAGTTTTATAGATATTTCTATAAGATTATATAATACTTTTTTAATTAAAAACAAATCAGTGACGGAGAACTTTTAATTTTAAAGCGATAAAGATTTTTTACTCTAAAAACTGCCTAACGAGTAAAAACGCCCTTCTATGCGATTTTCACCAGCTCAAGTGAGAATTTGTCGATTACATAACGCTCAATTTGTACAATTATTTTTCTTCTATATATATTATTGTCAATTCTTGACTAAATTGCCGTTAATTCTCACTGTGCAATATATTTCAAACAACGCCCACGCTCACGGAAAAGCATCGCTTTGTAATTTATATTATATTTAAAACATGGCCTAGAGCCAGCAAACTCATTTGAAATGTACTCCATTTAGCGCTTGCCAAGCACTACAAACACACACACATTCAACTGATTTATGGGCACGTTTTGAAAATTGTTAATTGAGACTATAAAGAGCGGTGCGGAGGTTGAATCAAATGTTGGCCCTCATAATTGACGCGAAAAGCCAAAACAAATGACAAGTAGAGTGTGTTAATCGCTGACAAGCAGCAAGCCCTGCGGAGCGAGGGGTGCTTATAACATTCGCTGCACGCTGCATGCACAGCAACACCTCCAATCCGGCAACAACAAGTTAAATGGCTCAAATTGTGTAGCAGGAATGAAGCGGGAGACGGGAGAGGGTTGGGATGTAAAGCTGCGCTTAATGAATTCGCAGTAACTTATTTTGACACAAGCTTTTTTTTGGGAGAGGGGGGTTTGCGCACTTCGCACTCTTCTCTGCCCACAGCTTGTTGACTTGTTGTTGTGTACTTAGGACTTTATGGGGCACACTTGAAAAACCCGCACGTACATAGATTTTACAACTTAATTACAGGGCGCGTTAATCCAAGCCAAATGAAGCTCGGCACTTCACGTTTTCACATAAGCATAAAATTAAGAAAATGGGTTAGGCGACATTTAAATGAAGTACCCAAACTTGCCACATGCAACGCGGTACGGCACAGCAGAATACAACAACACGCGTTACGTCACGTGACTAGGTACCCGCTAGCATTCACCAAGTAACGAGCAGTTATGGACCACCGCTTATAGAGATATATTCATTTTTATTGAGATGCCTAAACATATTGCATGTGATTTCGAATAATTATAAAGAACATAAATAATTTATGTTTGTTTAAATTATTTTATAATTGACGCAACTAGTAGTTAAAGTAAAGTAATTATGAATATAAAGCAGCCATCAAATATTAGGGGTACTCGTAGCACTGGGTTTATTTTTAAAAAGGTACATTACAAATATATAACTTCTGATATATTAGCTAAATTTAAGTTAGATGAAAAGTTTATAAGTATAACTAAATATATATGTAAATTAGATGTGCATATATAGTAGTAATTTATTTGATATTAAAATATAGTACATAAACTTACTTTATTCTGGTTTTACAAAATTAACACAACTTAAAAGATGTTTAATTAAAAAGAAGGCTTAAATTGCCAGTTAAAAAAAACAAAAGAAGCTTTGACATAGAAATTGGGGACAAATGGGAGACAAAAATAAAATAAAACAGCAAAAATAGAAAAATATGATAAACTTATTAAAAACATTATTCAACAAGAAGATAAATAAAATGTAAATTATAGTTCACAATTCATAATAATAAAATCATTAAAGATGGAAAAAAAGAAAAGTATAAAACAATTATATATTACTAATGCATAAACAAAAGAAGCTCTGTATCACAATATTTTATATTTTCTTAAGAAAATAAAACTATTTGCAACATTCAAGAAACTTTGACACAAGTTACTTCCATTCATTGTAAAAACAAATGCCAACAAACGAGTGAATTGTCTTCGAAGGTTTCAGTTTTTTGTTAATCATTATGATGCTCGCAATAATGACTTTTCTGCTGCGGCAGCTAATGATGATGTTCGGCCAGATTGACACTTTTATTCAATGACCATGACTGTGACTGTGAGCCTGAATATTGGAGGCCCGACTGCAGCTACATACATTCGTGCAACGAAAGCAGCGGGTAAAAACAATTTGTCGCTAATCTGAACGAGGCCTCAACGGCCCGCTGCATTTTGCAACGCACGTTGCACGCTCCTCCGCTCCGCGTCTCTGTTGCACGTTGTGAGTTGGCAGGCCCGAGACAATTTGCAATTGAAAATTGTAGCATGGAAAACCGCAGCAACTGATCGATTTTTGAATCGGAGACTTTCTCAAAGTCTATTTGAGAAATCAGAAAGAGCATATAGCTTACAAACATACGATAGACGGTCCATTGCCGCTTTTATGAGATCACGTTCTATTAGGTACGTGAAATATTTCAACAGCATCTGATGGATATGCAACTGTCATGCCACGAACAAGTCAAACAGAGACAAAGAGAACGGGAGAACGTGCGGGAGGGAGAGAGAGAGAGCGGTACGGCGACGGAGCGGGACAGCACGCTTGACTAACTAGCTGGCACGTTCAACTTGGACCAAGTGCGTGTTTAACGCTACTTTGGTTAACAGCGCCAGGCCAATATGCGCTAGACATACAACAATATCCATTGTAACTGTTGTTGCCGAGGCGTCAAGAGCATTAAATGCGGTTGCTGTGGATGCTATGGCGCTCCTAGGGCTGTGCCATGTCCAGAGATAGTAGCTTACAATAATCGCATTCATAAAATGATTACCCATTATGTTTTGATTATTTTTGGTTTGTTTTACGCTCCAACGCCAAAGTTATTAAATTTTTGGGGGAAAATTGTTGAATACTATTATCATAATCATTATCATTTTTATTAGTAGTAACAGCTATAATTATAATGTTACTATAAATTTCAGTACTAAAAAGAAATCAAAATACTTTCAATTAAAAAATGCTAAATTGCCCTTAATTGCAATCTCTGTGTTATATTCACATCAAATAATATTTATATAAGCTTAGAAGAATATTTCAAATTGTGGTATAAAATGAATTGATAGAAATTTGATACTTAATTTTCTGAAATATCAATATTTATTGATTTAAAATTGCTTTCGGGTATTTAAGATACTCAAATTGCACCATTATACCCTACTTTACCATTCCCAATGGCTACAGGGTATACTAATACACTTTAGAATTTTTTCTGTAGGCGCAAATATCTTTAAAATATTGTATTAAGCTCGTAAGCCCACAATTACCTTTCGTATCGTCTATGTAGCAATTCCCAAAAGCGATTTGGGCAAGTTTCTGTGCCACGACTTCCAATTAAACTATTAACTTGGATCTGATAGCACTGGCATGACACAGCATGGACCTCTCAGGGCTGCCAACGGCCACAAGAAATCTCTGTACACAACTAGGCCAATTGTAATTAAAACGTTCTACGTGCCTCTCTCTCGATATAATTTGGTTGGCAGCGGCAAAGAGTTGACCGAGTTTTGTAAGAAAGTGCGTAATAAACCGGTAAAAAGCGTCTCAAAGAGGGGAAGTCCGAAGAGAGCTGCTGTACGGTATATAATTCTGAAGCATTCGTTATTTTCGGCTTATTGAACCAATTGAGTAATTGAGTCGTTTTGAATTTTTCAAATCTGCGTGACGCCACGAAAGCGAGAAATCAAAACGAGCAGCGATCAAATATAAATAAATAGACAGTAACAGTAATAATAGTAATAATAATAATAATAATGTAATGCTTATTTTGATTAGAAAGTTGTATAATCTCTGAGAGCAGTGATACGAGGCATGTGAATATTTTACGCAATTGTTTTTAGGTTTGTTTTGGTTTTTTTATTTTTTGCACTAGGCGGAGCTAGTTAGTTATTGTATAAGTAACTACACAGCAACAACAACAATGACAAATATAACAATTTTATGCTGCTTGAAGACAACAGTGCTTGGCATATGATTTAATTGAAGTCTGCAGGCAAAAACAAAAGCAACATCAAGAAAACCACGTCTGTGAGGCCGGAGATTTGGTTTGGTTGACGGACTGTAAATTGAAACCGAGCACCGAAAACTGAGAAACTGTGCAATTGTGTTTATTTTAATTTCATTTCACAAATCTTTTGGCATATTTGAACTACACAAATTTTTTCTGTTTATTTTTTAAAAGAAAACACTGACGGCATTTAAAAGCACATCAACATAAATTTTCAGTAGAAAAACAAAAAAAAAACGAATTACCCGCAGCAAACTAATTGTCATAAATGTCTGTGTAAAGAAATAACAACAAAAAATCAACAAACGTAGGAAAAATTGCCAAAAACAGAAACAATTTTTCATTGTTTTACCTATGCCAACGCTCTTTTTCGTCTCCCATGTTAAATTTGACCCTTCTGCAGTGGGTCACAGCTTGGACACGCAACTCATTAAGTGACCCTCGTCAAATTGATAGATTCGGCCTCTCTACACTTTTTACAAATGCTTTCAACGCGCATTTCTATACTTTACAGCTATAAACAATAGAATCGCATTTTTTTAATCCCATAACATTAACTACATTTTTCAAGAGTAGGTAAAACACAGTTTTAAGTGGAATTTTATCGTATTACTATCTTGAATATTTTGAATTATAATTTTGTAAGCATTTTTAATTAACAAACACTTTTTTTGAACTTAACTTTTTTGCACCTGCCTCAAGAGTATGGGAAAAATATTTTCTAGTCTGCACTTTTCTCATCGTCTGCATAAAACCTTGGACTGACCTTACCTTCTGCACATCATCTATATGTATAGTTAGTAGCCCCAGTTAACAGTTCAACAGTAGATCCCATCCATGAAATCAACAGATTTCCAAGCAACGCCTTTCACAGAGCTGTTGCGCAACAGCCTCCGTAGGCCTCATTAAAGTGACCTCAGTTGACAAAGGCGAGCGGACATTGGCTAATGAAGTAACCATAATTGCATGAACTCAAGCGAAAGGTTTTCAAGCAAGCGCGCAAAAATCGCTAGCAAAAAAAAAAAAAAATAAAAATTAAAGCCATAAAGTTTATTGAACTTTGGCTGAACAAATGTAGATTCAAATGTTTTTTTCTTTATATTGTGCGCATATCAAATAAGCCAAATCATCCTCTGACCTGGGGCCAAACTAGTTGTAAAAAGCCGGCACCGACATCGCTGATTATGTCACGGCCAAGTGGTTCTGGCCACCTTTTTTGCTGTTCTATGCTTAATGTTAATGACCAAGAACAATCTTTTGCCAAAGTCAGGGCCATGGCCAGATACTCAATATTCATAATTCTTTGTCTTCGCCGAGTTCTTCCAACTTGCTGAGCCACTTCAGCTCAGCAGCCCGCGGGCCAATAAATTTAACCATCGCAGCTTCGTGCGCCAGCTCAGCAAACGGGTTCAAACACCTTTCGAAACTTGTCTAATGAGTTCGAGTATTTATTTATTGATTGCTTCAAGCTGAAGCCGTTTGGTTTCGCCACACACTGCGTACGCTATGCGGCATCTGCATTTGCGTTCAGAAAAATTGCGCAAACTCTCAGCAACTCAACAGCACAAAAATGGCTTATACATTTTTCACCGATTTGCGCGATTTCGAAGTCAACTAGTCTCCAGCTGCAAGTGTATCAATCAACAAAGCATTTGCTCATTTCTAATGCTCAACGCGCCTCAATTTGTTTACCGCTGCCGTTTGTTATTCGCAACGCGCAGTTTGATTAGTTGGAAAATTTACCATCGTTTAATTAAATTACTTATGATGCAGTTGTGCTTACGAACATACATATCAACGACAATGAACGGAAATGGCGAGCAATTTGCATGCAGCAATTGTTGTTGCTGATTTTTTTTTTTTATTTGATTTATCTTCTTTCTTTCATTTGCTTAGGCAACACTGGAAGTGAAAGGCGCGCGCCTTTTCAATGTACATAGTATTTTTCTGCAATCAGCAAGGGGTGCGGAGCAAATCACGAACTTGTGCCGGTTCTTTGCTGATTTCTAAGCAAATTTCCAGCAGGCATCTATTAGAATGATTGAGGATCGTTTAGTGGAGCAGTTTCAATTGCTGTTATGATAGTTTGTCAGCAGTTTTCTTTAATGAGTTGAGCTCGCATTTTTTTCTGTTTCAGATATTTTTATTTATATTTATAAAAGATTATTAGGTTTCTATGCACTGTAATCAATGGCATCAATATTGAATTAAGTTGGTTTTCCAATACTCTCTCTCATGAAGTTATGGTATGGTTATGGTATCATCAGCATTTGCTGCTCCCACGATCCCCAACACATACAGATGCATGGAAATAGAAATAGAACTCGTTTCGCATTGGCGCACAAAAAACGCTAACGAACCAAGTGTAGGTCCCTAATGGCAGGCACATGTGCTACGTGGCAGCAAACGAACTGCAGTCAACAGTCACCAGTCACAAGTTACCAGTTGCCAGTTTCCAGTTGCCAGCAAGTCAAACTGAAACTCGAATCCAAACAGAATCCGTATTCGAGTCTGATTCGGCGGGGACCAGAGCCCGGCGCAATGTGTTGGCTATGCCGGCAAATGTCCGAAAAAGAAATCGACGCAGTCACGTAAAATTATTTTAATAATCACATAACTTTCGGCATTTACACGCCATGCGACACATTGGGGAGTACTCGTTGGGCTGAGCGGGAAAAACAAAATGTCAATAAATTTTTTCTACAGCCAACACAAAGTCGAACAGAACAACAAGTAAAAGTCGTGGGCGCCGCCGGGTTCGGGGCGGGGGCATGGCGGTGGCGACATCAGAAGCAGCTCTTAAGTGGGATTTGCGGCGCACTTTAGTGTCAACTTTAACAATAAGTTGGCGCAGAAATTTGAGGAGTGAGTCCGAGGGGAGGGAAAGTGCGGGAGCATTTGTCGTCAAACAAAACATTCACTGTGTACACATACACATACATAAATAAAAATCTTTTTTGGTACGCAAACTTTCGGCATCAACTGTGGCTCTGCTAATGAAATAAACACCCACGGTCATTGGAGCTCAGAACTTGAGCTAAGTGCGCACAGCAGGTGGCCAAAAAGTTAAAGCGCCTTATGGCCAAACCAGAGACTGTGTATCCATCAGATACATTTCATTTGCCTGCCTTGTAGACTGTTAGCCTGCCTTATGCTCTGCTCAGCACGCCACATGAAAGTCAGCCTTTCGCTTCTGGGTCTGTGATTTGGCCCAGGCATTCAGCATTCGGCCCCAGTTACCAACTGTCCCGAACGTTGAGTCTACTTTCAGCCGCTCTCCGAAGCCAGTGCAGTCATTTGAAATAAATTACTTTTTGCACCTGATGAAAACTAAGCCGGCAACTGCCCCACAACAACAACAACGACAACAAGTCGAGAAACTTCACAAAACTCTGCCTAGCATTTAATTTTTTTCATATAGCCGCATTTATTGTCATTATTATTTTGATACTAGTTGTTCCTCCATTTTTTGTTTTTTTTTCTTTTTTTTTTCTTGCTGCTGCTGCTGCTGCTATCTGCCCGTAGATTTATGCCAACAAAAGCAAACAGTAAACAATTTTTTGCTTTTAATTTTTTCTTTTGTGATTCCTCGACAGCTGCATTAAAAAAGTTGCCCAAAGAAAACAGTTTGCATTGCAATTTTGACTTAGTTTATTTTTGTAGCTTTGTTGGCTTTGTTTTGTTATCAACCAACAAAATGAAAAATATAAAATAGAAAACAAAAATAAGCAGCGAAAATGTTTCAAAAAGTGCCCAGACAAAAGTGGTTGGGGCCCAACAAGAAGCTGTGTCCGGTCTGCGGTGACCCTATGAAGTGGGACCAACCGAACAAATGGTTCCCCGCTTTGTTCAAATTCTTAAGAAATAATGCAACTATTTTTACAACTTTAATTCAATTACCATACATAAAACTAAAATATTTTGAAAAAAACTTGAAGTCTATACAAATATTTCTGTTCTGAAAAACAAAATCATCATCAATCTTCACAAATAAATCGATTAAATTCACAACACAGATACCTTAAAATTATATGAAAATTCTGTCTTTATTTTGATAATAACCTCAACTCTATTTCTATTAAACTGCACACGTTTCAAGCTGCAAATGCCAACTGTGCAGTCTGTATACCTGCCCTTCCATATTGTTTGTTAATTTCTTGTATAATTTTTATAGCTGTTTCCTTTGCTGCATTTCGTTTGCTGGCTGCCTGGCCCGGCCCTGCTTTCTCTGCTGTTTTGTTTTGGCTTTTCAGAACTTAATTAAATGTTGTCACAGCGCATACTTTGTAGTTTTCGTTGGGGCACCCAAAAAGGGCATCGCCAACAAACATAGCCAGTAGACTGTGCGGGGGTGAGGGTGGGGGGTTTTGGCAGTGGTAAGGGTATCTTAGTCTGTGTGTGACAGCAATTCGAAGTGTAAATGAAATAATAGCTGCTAAAAACCAATTTGGCGTAAATTACAAAAGCTTAAGGGGTATATAAATAGAATGCTTGAGCTGACAGCGAGCAACCTTTGACTAACAATGTTTCAATCATTTTTCTTTGTCTTGCAGTTCCGTGGAGCTGATTGCACTGTTGGCCATTTCGTGCACATTTTTTCTGTTCATGCACACAAACAAGTTGAACAGTCGGCTCAAGGAAATGGAGGTGAAGCTGCAGCCGTCCGAGTTCTCGGCCCTGGGACTAACTGGCAATCACATAAGCGGACACGATGCGGGCAGTAAGTAACCAAGATACAAATCTAAAGGCAAACGCATCTCACGGCATCTGTCTGTCTGAGACAACAAGGCCAAAAAGCTGGAACTGTGTCAAAGTTTTCGCTCGATTGTACATGTTGCATGCGTAGATACAGATACAGATACAAATGCATCTGCCAGATAAGCCCTTTACACAGGAAACCACACACACACACACACACACACACACACACACACACACACATACACACACACACACACACACACACACACACACACACACACACACACACACACACGCACCAACAACTGCGGCTACGCCCAATTGATTTTTAATGACCACATTGACCCAGCCTATAAACAAAACTCCAAATGCTCTTTTGTTAACACTTTTTGTGCAATGTTTTCGTTGGCAACCATAAATTAGCTGAACGTTTTAAGCCAAATTAGAACGCGATGCTTTATGCATGCATAAATTATTGCAAAGTACACACAAGCACACACACATATGTACTTAAATAATATCGCCACCAAAAAGCTAGTAAATTAAAACGAACATAATAAATATACATATGGGAGATATGTCCATCGATATAGACCCAATGAACGCAGTGCCTATTTTTAATTATAATACGAACGTATCTATACGTTCATTTTTATATTATTATATCTATTTTTCATATATTATTAAATTTATATGGATATGCCAGAGAGCAGCTTGTGGGGTCTAGTTCAGGGTTCACAACACCAATTTAACCTTTTGACATCCAGCCGAAAAGTTTATTATTCTAAATACAAACATATAGTTAATAATGCAAAAATTATATATATGTATATATTTATTAATTCAATTAGTGAATATGCATAAGCGAGTAGAATTTTAAGCTGCGGAAATTGCGGATTATATATATCTATAGTAATTTTATAAACATGAAATATGCTTAAAACTAAATGATTCAATTTATTCAATTTTGCCATTTATTTGAATCGCATAAATAATTATAAAGAAAATCAACTAAAATTTGTTTTTAATTATAGCTAATACAGTACAGTGGACAGTTTTTATGGTAATTACGATCGTTTGAGCCGTCCATGAAGTAAAGAAAACGTTTTAAATATGTTTATAAGTACGGACTTTAGTCAAAACCACTTGCACATTACAATAATAATTATGGACACAAACAAAAATATTTATACATTTATATATATACAACCGTTTTGACATTGAATTGAATTGGTGATTAAAAAGTATGTTCCATATGTCAGCTAAAACTTCAAAATATCAGTTGACTGAGAGATACTTGACACTGTTTTTTATTTACTTCAAAAGTGGATGCATGGATACTTTGAACAGTCCCACTTGAGTCAGCAATAATGTAGCTATTTGTTTGTTTTTGCCCCACCCCAATTCCCTTTGTTGAGGGTGTCATTAGAATGACGGCAACTGAACCCATATTTATGTGCAGCCAACTAACTAATAACTCTATTATTAGCTGAGCTGCAACTGTAAAATACGTTCACAGATACGATCCGAAATCAAATCAAACTTTCCGCATGCAAAGCCCTAATTTCAATGCCGGAAGCTTTGACTCGTCTAGGCCTGCAATCCACTTGCAAATTAGTCGGAGTTGCTGGCGGCAGCTGCCACTGACGAAATACGAGTCGAGTATGCCAAAAAGCCTGGTCGGAAGATCCAAACAGAGTTATACGGAGAGGGGATGCGATTGGTTGGGGAGAGATCGCGACACGGCTGCTTCACGTCTAAGTGCGGTGATTGCCAGAAACAAAAGCCAAGTGCACAGTGGCTCTAAAATAAGAAAGAAATAGTTTAAAATTAAAATATAAAAAATGTGACTAAATGAATTATTTTATTTAATTTATAAATATAAAAAAAGCAATATTTATGATTTTATCGAAATATATTCAGATATTTAGAGACACCTACAATTGCCAATTACAAATTTGTCATGACTTGCTTGCTCCACTATGCTGCGGTCATATGCTCATGATGATGATGTTTGTTCCGACTCCAACTCTGACGACGCGATGTCTGCAGATGCGCTACAGTACGATAGGCAACCATTGCGCAGCTGTTTTTTTCATTCATTGTTGTTGTTGCTATTGTTGTTGCTGCTGTTTTTGGGGCTGCGACTGCGCACGCGTCGATTGCGCTGCTGCGCGTCGCTTTTGGGCCCAGACGACAGATACAAATTGTCTGGTTAGGCTCAAAGCAATGCGAAATGGCTAATGGCCAAAAATGAAAGAAAAGAAAAAACCTTGCCTTGACGTTGATGAGATATTTCGTTGTTTGCGTGGTGAACAAAAGAAAGAAAAGTGCAGCAACCATTTAGCTTTAGCTAAATATTCATAAATATTTTATATAATTGACTCACACGACTTTGAAAACAAATACGAGTGCACTCAAAGTACTCACGTAAGTCAACTTGATGACACCTCGAGTTGCTAGCTTTGTTTTTGTTTTTCCTCTTTTTTTTGAGCAGCAACATTGAACTTGACTTGGACTAATTAACAACGAAGGCAAATAGTTGTGTGCTGTTGTGTAGTGTAGTGTTTAATTTAAAATTTGGACAAGTTAACATGCAGAGCTTCTAACGTGTGTTTTGTGAAAAAAAATTAAGAGAATTTTATGCAGATTAAACGCAGATTAAAAACTAATTATGTTCTTTTAATCCAGATATTTCAAGAAAATGGGTAAAACAGGGTAGAATGGAAGCAACACAGACCCCATAAAGTATACATATTATTGATCAGCATCACTAGCCGAGTCGAGTCCGTCTGTCTGTCTGTCCGTCTGTATGAACGCGTCGATTTTAGAGACTACAACAGCTAAAAAGCTGATCTTGGTTCGTATTTTCTTATTCTCGATAATTATCGCTTTTTTGACTCGGTTTCTTAGGCATAACTTAAAATCGAACCATGAACAATAAGACCATCCTTATAAAAATCGGTTAAGTTTTGGCAAAGTTACGACTGGGAAAAGTTGAGACCTATCCATAAAAGGGTACACTAGGGCTTAAATTCGAAAATTGTTGACATGAATTTTGGCCAAAAATTTTATTTTTAAATTGAAATGTAGAATTCATTCATTCCATCAAAATCGGTTGAGTTTTGGCAAAGTTACGACTGGGGAAAGTTGAGACCTATCCTTATATGGGAACACTAGGGTATATATTCGAAACATTTTTTACATGAATTTGGACCAAAAATTTAATTTTTACGTACCAAAAAATTAATTTTTAAACTGAAATTTAGAATTCATCTACGTACCGAGCCATAAACAAAAACACCATCCTCATCAAAATCGGTTAAGTTTTGGCAAAGTTACGACTGGGGAAAGTTGAGACCTATCCTTATATGGAAACACTAGGGTATATATTCGAATATTTTTGACATGAACTTTGACCAAAAATTTTATTTTTAAACTGAAATATAGAATTCATCTATGTACCGAGCCATGAACAACAAGACCATCCCCATCAAAATCGGTTGAATTTTGGCAAAGTTACGAATGGGGAAAGTTGAGACCTATCCTTATATGGGTACACTAGGGCTTAAATTCGAAAATTTTTGACATGAATTTTGACGAAAAATTTTATTTTTAAACTGAAATGTAGAATTTATCTATATACCGAGCCATAAATAACAAGACCATCCTCATGAAAATCGGTTGAGTTTTGGCAAAGTTACGACTGGGGAAAGTTGAGACATATCCTTATACGGGAACATTAGGGTATATATTCGAAAAATTTTTGACATGAATTTGAACAAACAATTTTATTTTTAAACTGAAATGTAGAATTCATCTAGTTACCGAACCATGAACCAAACGACTATCCTTATCAAAATCGGTTGAGTTTTGGCAAAGTTTCGACTGGGGAAAGTTAAGACCTATACTTATATGGATATATTTTCCAAAAATGAAAAATATTAAAAAAAAAAAATTTTAAAATTTGAAATTGTTATTTTTTAAATTAGTATAAAAAAAAGCCGATTATTATTCATTATTATTATGTATATTTGACAGCATAATTGTCATGATATGTCATACAGATTGATTCCACATATAAAATCAATGCATAATAAAAAATAAAAATTTTCGAAACTTTGTGGCAAAAATTCATACAACATTTTCACCATAATTTTGTTTTGTTTATTTAAGTCTATAGATTAACTGCACTTTAAGTAGCCCCCTCCCTTTCCACGCATTGTTTTTACCCGCAAACTGTCTTGTTTAGACTTAGTGTTCCACATATCACTTGATTCTGCTCCGCCCATTGATTGAGTGGCTACAAAAACTCATTTAGATAGTTTTTGTTCTTTGTAACTAACATCTGTAATGTGGTTCACCTTCAAGTGGCCAACAGCCAGAGCCGGAGCTAAACGTGGCAGCGTAACGTAAGTTCTGTCAATGACTTAAGAACAGCAAAAACTGGATTTTCACTTTGTGTAGAGTAACACAGAGGGTGTAACAAATGCAGCTGCATAAAAACGTTACATGCATGTAACCCAATTTCAAGACCACACAAAAAGCGCCAGAAAATGTAAAGGCAAAAGGCTTCTCTGGTCTGTTTGCGGCTCGGCCAGACCGCAAAATGTATTTGACTTTGGTTCAGTGACTTGGATACGGGTGCGATGCCAGTTAAAACCAGTTCGACTTGGCGACTTTCATTCAGATCATTCAGTGAAACTGACCAAACCAATGACCAAAAGCAGACCAAAAATACACTGGAATCTGGTTTATAGGCATTGGGATTTGGACTCGAACTTACGCCAACTTCCTTGTTTATCAAGCTCCAGCGGGCAAATTATGAAATGCTAAGCCGCCAGACGAAAGTGGTGCGAGCTACCCACACTCCACTCCATAGCAGTCCATTTCACTACTCACTTCCATGTTCCACACCATTCCACTCCGCTCACGCCGACCGCAGTTGGCCAGAAATCAAGATGTTTTCCGCCTGTCCAAATGCTGAATTGCAGTCATTTAGTGCGCAATTGCAAGCTCTTAACTGGTAAACTTGGGCCCAATGCTGATGCTGATGCTGATGCTACCTACGCCCGGGCCTGACATATGCGCAAACATTAAAATTTTAATTGCCCTTGCAACACTGTGGAATATGGCGAGATACGTAGACGTGGACAGCTTGGAAAGGTTTCATTGGCAGGCTTTGGAGAAACTTTCCAAATCGTTGATAAGATATTTTACGCTTACTGTTGCGGTTAGACGGGACTTGATGCCCAGATTGGGAGCTCATCCTGCAACCAAAGTCTCGGGAAAGTGAAAGGAACACTCTTCATGAGTTGCATATTTATTGCACTCACATTGCACTTGGAAATGAAGTGCTCTTCCCTAGCAAATATTGCATAAGCCATCTGTAAAAAGTAAAAGTATTGACAGCATTTAAGGGGAGGAGTTGGCACAGCCCTCGGTTAGCATTTAAGGTCGCCGGCGAAGCATGAACCATAATTTTGCAATTGACATAGCCACTTATATAAATACTATATAAGTATATATTTTTTGATATGTTCCTATTTTTTATTTAATTTAGTTAATATTTAATCTAAAGCATTTTTGAATAATTATATTGTAATATTTTTGTTAACTGCTTTTATTTAAAATTTCAGAACACGACGACATTAACACTCTGCATGGCACCTATCAATATCTAAAAAGCACCGGCCAGGTAAGGTTCAAAATATATTTATTTATGATTCGCATTTGCCATACATGTGTCATACTTAGTCGTAAAACATTATTGCATACATTCTGGTTGGCCATAAAAATCGACGAAACCATCTAAAACATCAAAGTCTGCTACAAAGCGTTGCAAATGTGGCAGCTTCTCAACTCCTTGGTGTTTGATATTTATTACAAGTGTGTCTTGCCTGCTGTTTGCCTCTAGCTCACTCGCCTATCGCCCTCTCGCTCATAATGTGAACGGTATTCTGTAAGCGTTGGCTCATTTTGATACCACATCAAAAGCCGCTCATTGAACGTCATATCAAAGTCTCTCTCTCTCTCTCTTTCTCTCTCGCACACACACACAACCACATACACACATACAACACAAACATAAACACTATAAAATAGAAAACTTTGGTAGTCTTTAGCTCTTACTCTCGCGCTCTTTCTACTGTCTCTTTCGTATGCTCTCTAGTCTCTTTAGTCTATCCAAGCGCTTCTTTTTACACTAACACAAATCTTCTACACTTTGACTCAGTCTTGGAATTTTGTCAGCGCACTTAGGTTTTTTTAAAAAATTTTGATTGAGTTAGTTGCCAGATGCGTCAGTTGCGACATAGAAGCGATAGAAATTCGATTTATGATGATTTAAAAAAAAAATAATAAAGCGTGTTAAAGGTAAGTCCACGGAGAGGATTACAATTTAGCCAGATGCCAGTTACGAAATTCGTGTTGGCGTCGATGAGTTTATAGAAAAATTGTGCCCAGGCCAGTTCCCTGATGCAGGTTAAATGTGTGCCAGTCACCTGTTGCTCCACTGCCCAACTGTGCCTGTTGCTTCAAGCCAAATCCGCTTATAGCCTCCATCTTTATGTGTACCACTTACCTATGTACTTGTTGTGCTACCCACCCGTCTTTCTTGCTGTGCCTGTGTGTGTATGTGACTGTGACTGTGTATGTGAACGTAACAAGAAAACTGCAACAAACTGCATCCATCCACTTTTGCAATTCGGCAGCTACAACACCTGAACAGCGCACTGCTAAACAACACGCCGCGGGCCCAGCTGGATACACTATTCTTCAATCGAGTACCGAAGGCGGGCAGCGAGAAGCTAATGGAGCTGCTCAAGCTGTTGGCCAAGCGCAATAATTTCGAGGCGCGTCGCGATCCCAAACACCTATACGAAACGATACTCATGGATACCGGCTTTGCACGCAATCTGCTGAAAACCGAGATACTCAATTGCAGCACAGCCAATTCGTACACAAAGCACATGGCCTTTCTGAACTTTGCGGAGTTGAGACAGCCATGGCCCATCTACATTAATCTGGTGCGCGATCCCATCGAGCGTCTGGTCAGCTGGTTCTACTATGCACGTGCCCCCTGGTATTTGGCGATGCGTGTGAGCGCCTTTGGATCCGAATACAAATTGCCAACGCACGAGTGGCTCCAAAAGGACTTCAATCGTTGCATCCTCGAACACGATCCGGAGTGTGTGTACGAGCAGCTGGAAACCGAAAATCTGGGTGATCACAGAAGGCAAACCTTGTTCTTTTGCGGCCAAAATATTAAGCTCTGCATGTGAGTAGTAGGAAAGGATTGCTCGATCTGTTTTCTTTGAGGGCGTGTTCTTTCTTAAAGTTTATTCAAAGTGTTAAAAGATCTTTTAATGTCGTGATATTACTTGCATAAAAAAATACCATCATGGGACAGTAAACAAGAATTGCATAAATTTGATGTGCCAATATTAGGTTAAAACAATTAAAAACTTTTTTCAAAAATTTTAATGAAGAGATTGTTTGTAAATAATTTAAGGGCTTTTGAGTGCACAGTATTTTTAAACGTTTTTTTTTTCAAACGTAATACACAAAAAGTTTTCGAAATTAGGAGAATTTTTACTTAAATCATTTTTGTGGCCTCAAAGAAATTAAAGCTAAAAGCTAAGGATTTTTTTTTACTTAAATCAAATTAAAGTTAAAAGATTTTAGCTAATGATGCTATGTGAATAAACTTATCATTAAAGTCCACTTAATTTTGGGTCGTTAACAACCCGTCGAGCAATCCTCACAGCATCGCTGTTAAGCAGAAACCCAACAAGAACAACCTTCACAGGCCCTTCAACTCCCGGGAGGCCATGCAGCGCGCCAAACGGAATGTGGAGAATCGATACGCCGTGGTGGGCACCTGGGAGGACACGAATACAACGCTGAGCGTACTGGAGGCTTATGTGCCGCGATACTTTGCGGGCGCCAAGGACGAATACTATGCGATGCAGAGGCAAATGGAGGGTGTGAACCGGAATTCGTTCCGGCCCACACTCAGCGAGGAGGCGCGTGCGCTGCTCAGTCGGAATTTGACGCGTGAGATTGAGTTCTATCATTTTGTCAGGCAGCGTCTGAATAAGCAGTTTCTAGCAGTGCAATTGGAAAGAGATCGCTCAGTTAGCGGATAAGATTTCAAGAATAAAAGCTACTCTAACTTTCGCCATACTTGGTCTTTTCAACTCCTGCAATTCTTTTGACTGCGTAGTTAGCTTTCTCTAACTGGTTGTAGGGACTGGGAAGGGTCCGGAACTGTGACTTCTATGGCATACACCTCTAATCAAGCCTACTCTATGCAGCATCGAGGTCGCAACGTGCATGTAGCCAGAAATAGCGAGGAGCTGCATGAAGCAGAGAATCATCATACAGCTCATCCATCACATAAACATTTGCACAAGGCCCTGCACGATAAACAGCTGGCGATGCCGAAGAACAGGCTGCCCGAAGATGACGAAGATGAGGCCTACGATGAGAATGAGGACGAAGATGATGATGATGAGCATGGCTACAATACGGCAGCGGATCTGCTTAATAATACCAAAAACGCCGAAGCAGACTTTGTCTTCTTCAATCGCGTGCCCAAAGTGGGCAGCCAATCGCTGATGGAGCTAATGAGGCGCCTGGGCAAGATAAATGGCTTTGTGCATAATCGCAATCCGGGCAGCGCCAAGGAGACCGTTTTGTTGCCCAAAGAGGCCCAAAAGAATCTCTTAGGGGACCTGCTGACACGCCCCAAGCCGCACATCTACAGCCAGCACATAGCGTACATCAATTTCACCAGATTTCATCTGCCCCGTCCCATCTACATAAATCTTGTGCGGGATCCGATTGAGCGCATTATCAGCTGGCATTATTATGTTCGCGCTCGCTGGTATTACAACGACATGAAGGCCAAGCTGGGCGATAAGGCCATAGAAATGCCATCGGAGGAGTTCCTTAACCTCGACCTGGACACGTGTGTGCGAAATCACGATCCTCACTGCACCTTTGAGCAGATGCAAATGAATAATCCCGTTGGTGATCATCGCAGACAAACTCTGTTCTTTTGCGGCATGAACAGAAAGCTATGCATGTAAGTAAACGTCTGGGAAGCAAGCACTAACTGAATAAACCAACCCAAACCGTGCTAGGCCCTTCAACTCGGAGATGGCCATGCAGAAGGCCAAGCGTACTGTGGAGTCGGAATATGCCGTGGTGGGCACATGGGAGGATACAAACATCACGTTAACCGTGCTCGAGCATTATATACCCCGTTATTTTCGCAACGCCAAGGTTGCATACTATCGTAAGCAGTATTACTTATTTTTACTTATTGGATACAAAGGATTCCTAACTTTGACCCGACTTTGCAGTGGGTGAGGAGCGACTCTCGCGTGTCAATCGCAACAATGTCACACGCATCGTGAGCGATGAGACGCGTCAGTTGCTGCGCAAGAATCTGACCAACGAGATTGAGTTCTACGAGTTCTGCAAACAGCGTCTCTATCTGCAGTATTCGGCCCTCGGCAATGGCAAACGCTTTGGTGAGGATGACTATCTGCTGATGCCGGAGATACGCGGTGGACCCAAAGACGATTATGAGTATTAAAATAGAAATACTTGCAAATGTATTAAAAATTAAGCTGTGCCAACTATTATACAATAAATTTCCTAATGCTGTAACACATGCGAAATATTCACTGTATCAGGCAGCTCAGCTTTTAAGCTGTTTGTTGTTTTAACCTGTTGGGAATCTTAAGCGCATTACCCTGACAACATAATTACAAGCTTTTGATATTTGTTGCATTCACCCGCTGACGCTCTGTGTGCTTTGTCGTTATCCTAAGCATTGTCTCTCTCTCTATCTTTCTCCCTCTCTCTTTCTTTCGTGGACTATTTGCAGCTGGGGCAACTCAACGCGAAATACCTGAACAACACCAGGTTCGCCAACAGTGAACTGGTATTCTTTAATCGGGTGCCCAGAACAGGAGCCAATACGCTCATTGAACTGCTAAAACGCTTGGGGGAGCTCAACACATTTGTCCTTGATTACACACCTTTATCTAGGCCCATTGTCAATCAATTGAATATTAAACAGCAATCACACCTGGCCGAAAATATTGCAGATCTCGGAGAGAGCTCTGCCCTTGTCTATGTTGAACCTGTCGCCTATATCGATTTTCGAGCCCATCAATTATCACAGCCCATCTATGTAAACTTGGTACGAAATTTATCCAATGGCAATTGTTCAGCATCTATTTACTCCTCGAATCTGTTAGGTGCGAGATCCTGTAGAGAAAATTATAAGCTGGTACCATCATAAGCGTACGCCCTGGTCGGCGCTACGCGCGTATGAAATGAATGGAAAGTTCGAAACGGGCGAGTTCTATACCAAAAGTTTTGAGAAGTGTGTCTTACAGAAAGATCCCGAGTGTCGTTTTGATTATGCAATAGGTTTTCAGGGCGATTCCGGTGATCACAAACGCCAAAGTTTGTTCTTTTGTGGACATGCCACGATCTGCGAGTACGTAGCAAAAACTGATTATTTTATTTTTGAAATACTTGCAATGATCTCTGCATAGACCTTTTAATACACCGGCTGCCATAGCAAGTGCCAAGCAGAATGTGGAGAGGCACTTTGCCGTGGTTGGTTCGTGGGAGGATGTGAACGTGACCCTTGCCGTGCTGGAGCAGTATATACCACGCTACTTTAAAGGCGCCGCAGATCTGTACTTTGGTAATTAGTTTAACTACAGACGAGTAGACGCCATTTTGTAACCTGAAAATTTCATTGTGCAGCAACCGAGCAGCCCTTGTCCCGGCCACAACGCAATCATTGGAAGCCCAACATAAAAGAGCACATCAAAAACTTGGTGCGTGCCAATTTCTCACACGAGTATGAGTTCTATTATTTCTGTAAGCAACGATTATACCGTCAATATTTTGCAATAAATCAGCATTTAAAGCTGTGAACAAATAAAATGTTGTTGAAATCCAAAAAGCGTTGCAAATATAGAAAAAGTAGGGATAAATATAGATCTGATAAATATAGATCTCGTTTAAAGGGTCGCTAGAAAGACCCTTAAAGCCACAGCTTGTTTTCTACTCTTCCACTAACTCACTAGCTTAGCTTTTTTCTTCGTTCGCATGGTGTTGACCAGAAGTTCTTTTGTCTTCCATTCAAGCTGGCTAGTCTGACAGCAGCACAGCTGAACAATACTCCCAACGCCGAACGCGATTTCATATTTTTTAATCGCATAGAAAAGGTCGGAAGTCAGAGTATGACAAAGTTGTTGGGTCATTTGGGTGAGCTGCATGGCTTTGCCACCTATCGCAATGAGATAGTACCTGGTAAAAGGCTGTTGAAGAGTTTCGAAGAGGAGGCCGCTTTTGCCGAAGAGCTGATAGAGCTGGAAGAGCCTTCGGCGTATGTAGAGCACGAGAATTGGATCAACTTTACGGCCCACAACTTGCCGAGGCCCATATACATTAATCTGGTGCGACATCCCATACAAAAAGTGATAAGCGCCTATTACTATCAGCGGCATCCTGTGGTCTATGCCAACAGCCTGCTACGCAATCCAAATAAGCCCGTAGAGACAAGGGAGTTCTTTGACCGGACTTTCAACGATTGCGTCCGACAGCGAATAAAGCCCATTTGTAACTTTGACTCACATATCCTCTACAATAACGACTGGCGGCGGTTTAGTATGCATTTGTGTGGTAATCAGGACGTTTGTAAGTAGGTAATGTCCACGGTAGTTAAGCAACTGATGGCTTAAATGCTGATATTCTTCAGGAATTTCAACTCTGAGATGGCCATGCAAATAGCCAAATCGCATGTGGAGAGAGAATATGCCGTTGTGGGCACATGGGAGGAAACAAACATAACCCTGGCTGTGCTAGAGGCATATATACCTCGTTTCTTTGCCGATGCCACAAATCTGTATTATTGTAGGTGCTTTGTATATCCGTTCACAGTATTTTAACGCTCACTTTCCTGTTGTGTGTTTGTGTGTGCAGCGCATCGGGAGAAATTTACGATAAATACCACGCCGCACGACAATCACCTTGATGAGGATGTGGAGGCCTATCTGAAGCAACAGTTTGCCTACGAAATTGAGCTGTATAACTTTTGCAAGCAGCGTCTCTATAAACAGTATATAGCCATAAGGAAACAAACTCAAATTGAGGAGAGCCCCTCAATTTTAAATTAGAATACTCCAAGTCGGAAATATTATACATAATATATATGGATAGAAACCATTACAAACGAGTCTTTCCTTTCGCTACTAATCTCAGTCTGGGCTATGGTTAGCTTGCTGCTTGCACCCACTGTGCCCCGTTTGCGCAGATTGACCTATCAACGGTATTCCTCGCTCATTTGCAGATCCTTCAGCTGAATGCCAATGAATTGAATAATACCAAGAAAGCCGAAATCGATGTGCTCTTTTATAATCGTGTTCCCAAAACGGGCAGCATACAACTGATAGAATTGATGCGATCCCTGGGCAAAGTGCACGGCTATGAGGTGGAAAAAGATCCACAGAATGGCGGCATTCGGCCAATACTAGACCCCGCCGAGGAGGGCGACTGGATCGATAATATTGCCAATCTCGAGGATGGCACTGTCTTTGCCAGTCATGTCAACTATTTGAACTTTACAAAACACGATCAGCCCAAACCCATTTACATCAATATGGTGCGTGATCCGGTCGAACGCGTCATCAGTTGGTATTACTACATAAGAGCTCCGTGGGTGTTTGTGCCGGGTCGGCGTCGACATAACCGCGAAATGCCCAATCCTCAGTGGGTCAACACCGAGTTCGATCAGTGTGTGCTGAGCGGTGAAAAGGTCTGCACCTACATTGAGGGCTCCCTGCTGGAGCGGGTGGGCGATCATCGCCGGCAAACCCTATTCTTTTGTGGTCACAACGAGTTCAAATGCACGTGAGTGAGCCGCACTGCTGAAATCTGTATCGCAATCCTATATCGAAACACCCTCTCCTCCATTACTGCAGACCATTCAACTCCCGGCTTGCCCTGCAGCTGGCCAAACAGAACGTGGAGCGAGAATACGCGGTTGTGGGCACCTGGGAGCATACTAATGAAACTCTCGCCGTTTTGGAGGCCTACGTACCGCGCTATTTTGCGGATGCCTCTAAAATGTACTACTGTAAGTACTCGAAGCTCAACCCTTCGACCCTGCCTACCCAAACTGATTACGAACTTTGCAGCGGGTCTGCATGCCACCAAAGCGAATGACAACCCAATGAAACCTCACATTCGAGATGACATTGTGAATATGGTGCGTCGCAATTTTACGAGGGAAATCGAATTCTATCAATTCTGTCGGCAACGTCTGCACAAACAATATCTGGCACTTAAACTGAACGATCTGATGCGCCTGGATAATAGCTTAGCTAGACTGCAATCTGCCAATGAACTGGCCGTAAGGGATTAGGGACATACTTTCAATTTATAATCGATATATCAGCAAAGAAAATATAATTCAAAGATTTCAAATATATTAGGTATTATAAATAATTTAAATATAACTTTTGTATTCAATAGAAAAGTTTTCACTTTCCAATTCTTATTGAAGATTATCTCTTCAACGCTTAAGAGGGGGCAAAAAGGTTGATCTTATATTTTATTGCTTACATTGGTCTACTTGTCATTGAATTGGCGAGTCAAGAAGCCTTTTCTTTTACTCTATCTAACCTGGCTTCGAACTCAAGACTAACCCTGGGTTAGCTCGCAAAGTCTTAATGAAACTCGAAACTATTCCCAACCGAACTCCAGCTGCAACGTTTGAATCCCGAGCGGTTGAACAACACTCGAAACGCTGACATCGATGTGCTCTTCTTCAATCGTGCCGCCAAGGTGGGCAGTGAAGCGCTGCTGGAGCTGTTCAATGCACTGGTCGAGTATAACGATGACTTGGAACTGGAGCGCAGCGGACTGCATGAGATTACAGTGCGGCAAATGGATAAACCGGCACAGCGAGAGGCTGCCGAGCTTGTGGCTGGCCTGGAGGAGGGCACCGTTTATATACGGCACATTAACTGGCTGGACTTTAGCGAGTTTGATCTGCCGCAGCCGATCTATATCAACATGGTTAGGGATCCCGTGGAGCGTGTCATCAGCTGGTTCTACTACGCACGCAGCTCTTACAAGAATGCCATCGAGTTTCGGAAGATGCCCAACAAGAAAATAAAGCCCGAGTCTTGGTACAAGAAGAACTTCAATGATTGTGTGCGCAGCGGTGATCCGGAATGCCAATATGTGCCACATACCGTCAAGGATTTCATACCGAACTTTAAAAGACAATCTCTCTTCTATTGCGGGCATCATGATGATTGTATGTAAGTAGAGAGTGGGGGGCGTTCAGGATTCGTCTTTGTCCCAGCCTAATGTTTGACTGTCCACATTGCAGTCCCTTCAACTCGCCCACAGCCATACAAATGGCCAAGGAGCATGTCGAGCGAGATTATGCGGTGGTGGGCAGCTGGGAGGACACAAACATAACATTGACCGTCTTCGAGCGCTACATTCCGCGCTTCTTTCGCGGTGCCAAGCTGATGTATGAGAGTAGGTTTCATAGATCTTGGTTCCGATCTCCTTTTAGCCACACTGATTCCGTTTACCTTTTTCCCCTTTATCCAAACTTAGTGCATAATAACAAAATCACGAATCGGAATAAGAACAAACGTAAGCCCTACATTGAGCCAGAGGTCAAGGAAATGATTAGACGCAATTTCACACATGAATACGAGTTTTATCATTTCTGCAAGCAGCGCTTATACAAACAGTATTTGGCACTTAATTTGCATGAGCTGGAAAAGCATGGATTGTTAAATTAGCTGGGTCGAAAACTCTAGAGCTCTACAACTGTAGCTGGTGATATACAATTTTTATCAAGGAAATGAATTAAATATTTTAGTAGAATAAAAATCAAATCAAACAGTACTCGAAACCATTTTTTTGTGTGTGCACCAAAACCCAAAAACGCAAACCATTTTGTGTCTAATCCTATGTGTATTACATGCACGCAGCTCTCCTAATCCCTCCCCACCCCATCCAATCCCCCACCAGTTGCATAGCCTAACGCCCCAGCAGCTGAACAACACTGCCAATGCCGAAATGGATCGTCTTTTCTTCACACGCTGCGCCAAAGTGGGCAGCGAATCACTTTTGGAATTCATGGAGAATTTACAGGGTATTAACGACTTTAGTGTCGATCACTTGGGCCTAAAAAGGAAAATGATACGTCAGCTCTCTCCCAAGGATCAGAGGGATAGAGCCATGCATATATTTAACCAAGAGCCAGGCAGTGTCTACATTGAGCACACATCATGGATCGATTTTAATGCCTACAACCTGCCCAAGCCGATCTATATAAACCTAGTGCGCGATCCCGTCGAACGGATGATCAGCTGGTATTATTATGTGCGCAACTCCTACCTAAATGCCATATACTATCGTAAGAATCCAAGGGCTACCCTCAAGCCCACCGCCTGGTACAAGAAAAACTTCAACGATTGCGTCCGCAGCGGCGACGAGGAGTGCCAATATGTGCCCCTCTCAGTTAAAGATAATGTGGGTAACTATAAGCGACAGTCGCTATTCTTTTGCGGTCACAATCGGGATTGCTTGTGAGTACTGTTGGCTCAATTAAACCACTAACATTCAGTAAAAGATCATTCAGTTAAAGATCAGACAAAACACAACTTTCAAATAGCAAATTTTTTAGAATTGATTTAAAAGTTAATTTATAACTTGAAGCTTAGTAAAAATCTTTGTATACTGGACGTTCATGGTTTAATGGTTTTGTTAAGTCAACAATCACTAAAGTTACACGAATGCTTTGCAGACCCTTCGATTCTCCCTTGGCCATTCAAATAGCTAAGCGTAGGGTTGAAGAGGAGTACGCGGTTGTGGGCACCTGGGAGGAAACAAATATTACTCTTACCGTATTGGAGCATTATATTCCACGATATTTTGCAAATGCCACGAAACTATATCCATGTAAGATCGTGTACAACAAAGTGTCGTGTTAAGCTTTGCTAATATTGTAATTTTACAGTGTATCAGGATTCTCTTAAGAATCGAAACCGCAACAATCGCAAGCCCAAAATCGATGCAGATGTTAAAGCCATGATCAGGCGAAATTTCACCCATGAATACGACTTTTACTACTTCTGCAAACAGCGTCTTTACAAGCAATACATTGCGCTAAATCTTGGGGACCATTTAAATTATTAACCATTAAATGATTTAATAAATATTTTATTAAGGATTCTTACTCATATCATCAAATCATAAAAATGTAGATTTTTATTTAATAATATACGATTCATTTTACAACGTAAACTGGAGTAGTCTTTAAAAAGGGCAAAAAATTAGTCTGAAATATTAAGATCTAGAGTAGAGTAGTTTCAGGCCGCATTTGTGACTCACCTAAGCTCAGTTAATCTCAGTTATCTGTGTATTATCGATTGCTATCCTACCCACAACCACCCAAAACAAATCGTTCCTAGCTAGGTAATGTTAGCACCCTACACCTGAACAATACTCGACGTGCACGTCTGCAAGTCGCCTTCTTCAACCGTCCAACCCATGTGGGAACCGAGCAACTAGTCCCGCTCCTGCACCTCCTATCCGCCCACAATGACGTCAACCTCATGCTCAATGGCCCCATACAAGGTTTGAGCCGCCTCCGCACGCCCAGGCAGGAGAGGATTGAAGCCCATTGGGTGAGCCAGCTGGAGAATGGCACACTTTATATAGCGCATGGCAATTGGATTAACTTTAATGAACATCGACGAAACAAGCCCATCTATATATCGCTGGTGCGGGATCCAGTCGAGCGCATGATACATAATTTCTATGAGAGTCGCACCTTGGAGAAGCTGGCCATAAGTCGTAGCATCTATGCGGGTTATCCACAGCAGACGAGTTCCTGGTATAAACAGAGCTTCAACGAGTGTGTTCGCAGCCGCAGTCCAGAATGTCAATATATCAAGTATTCAATTGAAGATGGAGTGCAGGATTTCAAGCGACAATCCCTGTTCTTTTGTGGCAATCACGAGGATTGTTTGTGAGTACAGCCTAGATTCAGCCTTAGATCTATGCTCTAGTGCAGCAATACCTCCCATCTGCAGACCCTTCAATACGCCCCAAGCGGTCCAGGTGGCCAAGCGTAACGTCGAAAAGGAGTACTCCGTTGTAGGCACCTGGGAGCAGCCAAACATTACACTGACCGTGCTGGAGAAATACGTGCCACGATATTTTAACCATGCGCGTTATCTCTACAATTGTAGGTTATCCACAGTGTATATTTACTTCACATTCCCAGCTCCATTCTATCCTATCCTTGCAGTGCACAAACAAAACCACAATTATCAAAATCGCATCTATGCAGTGGATGCGGATGTTAGGGCTATGGTAAGGCGTAACTTTACCCACGAATATGATTTCTATAATTTCTGCAAGCAGCGTCTGTACAAACAATATTTGGCACTTCAACTGGAACAGAATCTCAATTGAAGCACTACTACCTTCTCGAATAAATAAAGACTTAAAATTGTAAAAAAAAATTTATTTACAATAAATATCAATTTACAAAACAACAAAATTAAAACTGAGATGATGCTTGAAAATATATAAAATATATAAAACTTAATATGAACAATTAAACCGTTTAAGCCCTTTTGAGCTTTCAAAACTGTTTTCTCAGAACCCCTTTAAGGTTTTTTTTTTTTTAATGCAAGATTAATCTTTGGGATTTGATTCGGGATCCAACACAATACAATTAAATATCAAACACCAAGGAATATAAGGTAAATATGGTTAAATCAAAGAATGAATGGCACAAAAGTTAGAATTTTTAATGCAAGATTAATCTTTGGGATTTGATTAGGGATCCAACACAATACAATTAAATATCAAACACCAAGGAATATAAGGTAAATATGGTTAAATCAAAGAATGAATGGCATAAAAGTTAGAATTGTTCTCCCATTGATTGACTGGCTTTTTAACATATATTTCTTTACGCCAGATGTCGTCGCTTAATGTACGCGATCTGAACAACACACGAAAGGCTCAAATGGAGCTGGTTTTTTTCAATCGCGTACCCAAAGTGGGCAGTCAGACCTTCATGGAGCTACTTCGTCGTCTCTCGGAGCGCAACAACTTTCAGTTTCATCGCGATGCCGTCCAAAAAGTGGAAACCATTCGTCTGGCCGAGGATCAGCAACAGGAAATGGCCGAAGTAATCAGTGAGCTGCCGGAACCCTCAGTATTCATCAAGCATGTGTGCTTTACCAATTTCACCAAGTTCAACCTACCAACGCCGATTTATCTAAACGTGGTCCGCGATCCCGTGGAGCGTGTAATCAGTTGGTTCTATTACGTACGCGCACCCTGGTACTTTGTGGAGCGCAAGGCGGCCTTTCCCGATCTGCCGCTTCCGCATCCAGCCTGGCTGAAGAAGGACTTCGAAACGTGCGTCCTGAGCGGCGATCAGGAATGCACTTACACACAGGGTGTCACAGTTGAGGGCATTGGCGATCATCGGCGTCAAAGCTTGTTCTTCTGCGGCCACGATTACGAGTGCACGTTAGTTATTCAGATCTTGACAAATAAAGAATTCCGACTTATTTCAATTATTTTTCCCCTACAGTCCGTTTAATACTGTGGGCGCTTTGGAGCGCGCCAAGTTCGCCGTTGAGCAACAATATGCGGTAGTTGGAGTTCTGGAAGATTTCAATACAACACTCTCAGTATTGGAGAAATATGTACCACGATTTTTTGAGGGTGTGCGGGATATTTATGCAAGTGAGTAAAACTTAATTTCAAATAAGAAAAGTATTAAAAATAATATTGAACGTTTATTTAATATTTTTAAATTTTGATTTTTCCTCCTTCCACCTTCCCAGCTAGCGCCGAGTATCTGACCAAGATTAACAAAAACAACTTCAAGCCACCAGTTAGTGAGCATGTTAAGGATATTGTGCGTCGTAATTTTACCAATGAAATCGAATTCTATCAGTTTTGTCGCCAAAGACTCCATAAACAATATCTGGCCGCCCATTTGCCGCAAAAGATTATAACAGCGCATCAAACGGCATTGGGGGGCAATTAGCTTTCGCCTTTTGGCCAAAATTGTAAACATTTGTATAAAATATACTCGATCCTGTAGTAAACTGCGCTATCCTCCATCCAACCCACACATATATTAGTTAATAATTGTTTAACATTGTGTATATTACAAATTGGCTATAAAAGTTATTCATATGTTTATCAAATATATACATAAATACATATACATATTTATATTGTTTAGTTAGTGATTATGTAAATGCATTCGAATTGTGATGTCTTCAAGTGAACTGTTGAAATTTATTGTTTTTAAATGCCTAATTTTAACTAGACCTAAGAACTTTAAGCTCAAAAACTGTAAAAATAATAAACGCCATGGCTGCATATCCAAAAAAAAAAAGAAAAACAATTTTTTAAATGAATGTCTTTCTATTTAATTTATGCAGAACCCTACTCAAATAAATTTTAGTTAGATCATATTTCAAATTGTAATTTGAGTGGACGTTCGAAACATTTTATAGATAGCACCCAGTTCAAAACTCAGTCAACCTGTTATCAACATCATACATATACATAGATTGTACGGATATACACGTCACCGATTATAATGGACAATTTTCGCCGGCCAAATAACATATATATATATATATATATATATGTTTTTGGTCAGCAATAATAGCCAAGTTGGCATAGTCTTAGTATTTGATTTGCGGTTTTTTGGGTTTTATCGACATTGGGGGCGACTGGGGAGAGGTATCCAAAATCCGGAGGTATCAAAATCTGCATCTAGCCTACACAAACATAACGAACTAAATTTATATATGTATATCTTATAGTCTCCTAGATATATCTTATAGTCTCCTAGATATTGTAAAAAACCAAAGTTTGTTATCGATTTTTATCGATATTAATGAAACGGATCAAGTTATCGAAAAAATGATAAACTTGTATTGCGTATGATATATACGAACTGAATGAGACCAAGATCACCTTTCTAGCTTTTGTAATTTCCGAGATCGCTGCGTTCATACAGACAGACAGAGGGAATGGCTATATCAACTCAGCTCGTCGTCCTGATCCAGAATATACATATTTAAAAAGGTGGGAGATGCTTCCTTCTGCCTGTTACATACATTTCAACAAAACTATAATACCCTTTTTTACCCATTTTCAATGGGTACAGGGTATAAAAATACATAGTGGGGAACCTCAAAGTTAAACAAGTAAGATTGCTCTAGTCGGGACCTCCCGACTAGGAGGTACCCTGAACCCAGCATTTACCACATACACATAATTTATCAACACTTAATGAGTATTAAGGTTATTAAAAAATTAAAAGAAAAAAAATTTGCAATTACCAACGAAAAATAAAATGTAGCTACACCGGGGCTTGAACCTGGGGCTTACTGCTTCAGATGCACAACTCTTATCGACTGCACTACACTCCCATTTTAATACATTTATGATATAACATAGCTTAACCATCTTTAAAAAAAATGCAAGGAAACGCTAACAAAATTCTGCTTTTGTTATAAAAATAATAATGATTAATAATAATTATTGATAATTAAAAAAAGAAAATATAAATCCAACACCATCTCAAGCGGGATTTGAACCCAGACCCTCCAACTCCAGCATCACAACTCCTAACAGCTGGACCATTGCTTCAATTAATATTCTTGAGAAAAAATTCAGTTTTACTATGCAAAAAAAAATTCCAAGAAAAACGCTAGACAAAATTTTGCATTTGCATGTGTGTGTGTGCACATGAACACAGAAATTGCTAGTGCTGCAGCTTGGTCCCCACTACGGAAAAGAAATTCTTGATTTGCTCGTAAACGAAATATATGATCGTTATGAAAATTGCAGGACTTATTCAGTGCATAAAAATTAATGAAAAAACCAATTTGGAAGACTGTAGTATTTGATTTGCGTTTTTTATGGTTTTATCGATATTGGGGGCGATTGGGCGGAGGTATCCAAAACCTAGACAGACAGACAGACGGACAGACAGACAGACAGACATGGCTTAATCGTCTCGGCTAGTGATGCTGATGAAGAATATATATACTTTATGGGGTCGGAGATGCTTCCTTCTGCCTGTTACATACATTTAAACAAAACCATTATACCCTTTTTTACCCATTTTCAATGGGTTCAGGGTATAAAACTAATATATGACATAATAAGTAACACAATCGATAAAGCATACTACAAATATACCATGGAAATATATTGAACACAATAGAACGTTATTTAGCTTCGCTGCTTGCACCACAATCACCCAAAACTGATTCACCTATCAATTTAAAGCATCCGGTGATTTCAGTCGAAGATATACGACGATTAATGCTACGTCTCTTGCTATGGAAAACCAAAAAAAAATATAAAATTATTAATAACAGTTAATAAGTTGTTAAAACTACCTCTTATCACCATACAGTGGGTAGACCTTGCCGCGATCCATTTCAACGCCAGGTCCAGGCTTCACCTGTTTTACGAATACAAGATCAGCTTTTTCAGCTTCACAGTTGGATATGTCAACACAGCGTTCGGGAGTACGCAGGTAGATCGTAAGACGATCACTGTCTATCAGATCCAATAAACGGTCATCATATAAGTCGAGCCAACCGACACTGTTAGCTCTTATGTCTAACAGGTCCGGTTTGCATCGCTGAACAATCTTACAAAACATATTATTAAAAGCCAGAACCTTGGGCAGCTGATAGGCGTCAATATGAAGACGCCAGCGTGCCACATAAATTTTATATATAAGATGAAAATCGTCATAGCGATACTCGATGCATTGCCCATCCGGGGAAATGCGAGCCTTGAGAAACAAGTCATCGAATTGCATCTCATCCTCGTTTAGAACTTTCAATCGCTTATTGTCGCGCCTTATGTAATCCCACTTGTCTACGTCCAGACCATTGCGGCTGTTGTGCACGATATCAAAAATGTAGCCGTGACCCATCATCGGATAAGTCAAAAGCTCACTCTTTCCAAGGATCAGAGCT
>SCDY01001127.1:0-27568 GCA_004143825.1 Drosophila micromelanica
ATGGGGTCGGAGATGCCTCCTTCTACCTGTTACATACATTTCAACAAAACCATAATACCCTGTTTCACCCATTTTCAATGGGTTCAGGGTATAATAAATTAACGACCACACTACCATATAGGAATTATCTTGTTTATGCTCTATTATTAGCAACTTTATTCTAATGAGAATAATTATTTAGCTCGAATAATTGCAAGTTTTAATAAACATTATAAAAAATGAAAAACAAAAAAAAAAATTGTAATAAATTAATTAAGCCATATTTGATCAGTTTTAGGCTTACAATCTGTATTTATAGAATTTTAATAGCTATTTGGCTTATAGATTATTAAAAATTTTTTTGGGTGCAAGGGTATTTAAAATTCGGCAATTCTTTGCTCTGTGCATTTCAGAGAGGGTTCGATTTGCGTTTGGGGGTTTTTTTTTATTTTTGTTATTTGCCAATAACTTACGTCCGGCGTTATTCGAGAGCAGTCCCAAAGCGAGTTTTGTAACTGGCGCCGATAATTTGTAATGCGTTTTGCTCCACATTTCGCTGGCTTTGCTGCTGCTTCAACTTCTGCTACGTTTTCTAGTTTTCTTTTCATTTTTTCTTTTTTTATTTTTTCCGCGGCTGCCATAAACTTTGAGCGTTGTCAACGCACGTCGGCTTCGCCCTTAAAAGTTAACAATTTGTTTAAAGAATAACAACATCAGCAACAACAACAAAAATCAGCAGAACTTTGGACAAGTCATCGAGTCAAGTCGCACTTACCCAGAAATAACGCCCAACTTTATATATGTGCATATATATAGTTGAGGAAGATTTCGCTCAACGCTATCAAAGTCGACGGATTTTCGCCCCAGAAAATACGTGCACGATTTACAGTTAACTAAACAAACATAAAACTAACAAAAATATTACCCGAAATTAGTTGGGAATTTATGCGTAATATAGCCTCAAGAGGATTGATTGATTGCAATTAATTTCGTTGCTTTTGTGTAAACCAGAATCTAATAAAAATATATAGATTTCCAATTCTAAAGTTTGAAAACAAAAAAATCATAAAATTCACAATTTTTATTTACAATTATAATTATAGTTTAAATGCAAAATAAATCAAAATCAAAATCAATTTTGACCAAATTTTGAGAGTTTAAAATATGGAAATTATCAAAAAATGTTCAAGTTTGAATTTGCTGGCTTCTGTATTATTTCATTTTGTATATTGTTTATTTATTTATTTTTTATTTTTTTTAACAAAAAATGTTTAATTATGATTGCTTGTATATTGATTATTGTATATTGATAAAAAGTAATTAAGTTGTTAGTTTAGAATAGTTTTAAACTATAATAATTTCAAGAAATTTTCTAAAAAAATACTCCTCTCATTTGCTATACAATCGATTTACCGGAGCAAGTGGGGAGCGGGGATGACGCACCTGACGAGATTTGGATGTCGCTTATCAGGCAACTGTCCAGCAGCAGTTGCGTTCCTGATGTCGATGTCGATATCGACGACAGTTATCGGTTGGTTGCCGGTTTCGCCACTTGATAATTATTTTCTACGCATTCCGAATAGACGAATCTTTTTGTTTTATATAACCCCGGGCACCCCCCAAAACGTATAGACGGGTATAAAAAAAGTTACGCAAAGGCAGATTAAACAGGCAAGAAACAGAGAAAGAGAGAGAGAGAGATATGTAGAGAAAACAAGATGAAGATGAGAGAAAGAATAAATAGAAAGACGGAAGAAAGATAAAAGAACGCCAGTTATAAAGAGAAAGGAGTGCAATATTTGAGGGGAATACGAAAACATAAATCGAGATTAAAAGACAGAGAAATTTGCACAAGAAGCGAGAAAGGACAGAGAGAGAGAGAGAACGGGAGATGTCAATTCATATTAAATTAAATAAAATTTTGACGATATTTATTTTTAACGCAAACTTTAACCAACGATCAGTTAAATTCTCATATTAAAGATTATTTAGTAAAAAATTGAGAAATGGGATTTTATTCCAAATTTAAACAATCATCAAAAAATCGATCTTACAAAAATAAATAAGACTAAAATTGTCGCTTATTATCAGTATTAAGTTTCAACGAAGCCCAACCAAATCAGGCGAAGCTAAACTCATCAACGAAATATATTCATATTTTTATATTTATTTTATATTTCCAAAAAAATTTTTTGGTATTTCAATAAATCAGCTAGGGTATCAGAACTTTCTTATTGTTATTTATAAATGTATAATTTCGGAGGTTTCGAAATCTGTGGACATTTTGTGTGTGTAGTCCATTACTGGTCAGATCGATTGATATAGACACACATTTTGCTGTCCAAATTGTTATCGATAAATGAAAAATCGATGTGCTAAGCGTGGGTGCTGTGTGGGGGTGGGTTCGGGGTTTAACTGATCGGTCTGTGGCCCGCGTCAGTGACAGAGCTATAACTTTATCTGGTTAACGAGTTGTGCGATGACACACGATCTGTGGCCAACACCCACCAAAGTTGTGAAAAAGATACCGCGCTGGGCGAGCAAATAAATTCGAGGCGGGTGCTTACCCCACATCCAGCTACATCCGTTATCAGCGGCTCCTTTGATATGGAACTGGAACTGGAACTGGTACTGAAAACGGAAAAACTGAAAACTGGAACTGGTACGAATATAGCACACCAATTGTCGGTTTGCGTAATCCCCCCAAACGTGTTTATTGCTGCAGCCAGTTTCGTGCTTGTAGATTTTGTGGTTTTCCTCTAAAATTTCCAACACATTTTTAAAGGTAAATACTCCGACGCCGCCCTAATAGATTATATAATGAGTAATAATAACAGTAATGTGTAATAAACATAATACTAACAAAACCTCTCCAGTCTGAAGTGCCCGACGAGCAATTTAGCAAAATCATTCCGATCTGTGTAAACAATTTCAGCATTTAATCTTAAGTTGGGGAGCTTGGGGAAAAGTACCAAAAATAAAATAAATATTCTAGATATGCGTATACTCGATATACTCTACATATACGATATACTTTCCAAATTTAGTTGCTCTAGCTTAAATAGTCTTCAAGATGTGCCAAAAATACGTTGGCTTAAAAGCTATAAATTGAATGAACGATCGATTGCTAAATCGGTGCAGTTCAAATCGCAAATCGATAAAAGGTGAATATTTCCCACAAAAATGGTTTGTTTCAAATATTTGAAACACCCATAAATTTGACAAAACTGATTTTCGTGTCTGATGGCATTCTGATCACGATTTTTCATTTAGATCGATTCTACATTTAAAATCGATGAATTTTTGAAAAAAAAATTTTTTGATTTTTTTTGGAAAAAAAAGCATGTACTCCCCCCTTATGAATTTTCGAAAAAAAAATTTTTCAAAATTTAAATTTGCGAGTTTGCATTTTTAATCGATTTTGCTGGCCACAAATAGTATAAAAAACAACATTTAACCTGATTCTGAGGAAGTCAAATTTTTTGTCAAAAATCATGTCAAAATTGAGAAAAAGTTAGACATGTAAAGCTCTCGGGCCCATAGGTCTCATATTTCAAACTACCATAACTTTGTCAAAACTGAAGCGATTTTCGTGTTTGATGGCATTTTGATCATGATTTTTTGCATTTTTAATCGATTTTGCTGGCCACAAATAGAATAAAAAACAACATTTAACCTGATTCTGAGAGGGTAAAATTTTTGGTCAAAAATCATGTCAAAATTGAGAAAAATTTCGACATGTAAAGCTCTCGGACCCATAGGTCCCATATTTCAAACTACCACAACTTTGACAAAACTTAAGCGATTTTCGTGTTTGATGGCATTCTGATCATGATGTTTCCTCCAGATTGTTTCTGCATTCAAAATTTATTCATTTTTGAAAATAAATTTTTTTTGATATTTTTTTTACTAATTTTCAAAATTTTCCACAGTTTTAAAGCTACTTACTAGTTAAAGTTAAATTTGGGTTTAATTAAGGCTAAATAAGATTTTAATTAAGGGTAGATTAAGGTTAGGTTCAGGTTTAAAGTTCTGTTAGGTCAAGTTTAACTTGCGAACAGAATGAAATTTCTGATAAAAAAAAAAACATTGTTTTTTTCGGAAAATGAAAACAATTACGGAATTTCTGAATAGTGATAATGAAACTTGCTTTGGGATGCAATTTGGAATCGATTGCGTTCGAGAACTGATGACAAATCAAATAGATGCGTTTGCTGTCCGATCTTCACATGCCAAACAAATGAAATCATAATGATGTTGCGCATGTTGTGCACATGTGTGTGCGTGTGTGTAATGAGTAGATGAATGGGTAAACATTGAGCAGAGACACCCCAGGGGGAACCAGACCTGAGACCAGTATTGTTTGCCATGCTTATTAGCAAATATTCTTATCAGTGCGTCTGTCTGTCCGTCCGTTTTGTCCATCTATGCATCAGTCAGACGCAAGTGCTCAAGTCTGTGTTGGCGTTGGGAAAACAAAAGTGAAAAGAAAGCAAGAGAAGAAATCACAATATAGCTCAAAGGAAAGCAACAAGGAGTGCACAATTAGAAAATACCCTGTAGGTATTTTATTGTAAGATTTGCATTTATGATTAGAAAATTGGATTCAAAAACATTTATAAAAATAGGGTTTCTATTTAAAATGAAACAAATTAAAAATAAAACCTTGATCGATATTTATCGATTTTGAAGAAAAATAAAACTATGATTAAGGAAAGCTTGTTCCAACTATGATATACAACACTAGAATAAAGAATATGGTAGTCAAACATTATAATATACCCTAAGCCAAGTCATTTTCAATAGCTACAGGGTATGCAAAGTACAATATTTTGTACAACATAGTTGTTGTTTTTAGTGTGGCAAAAGATGCAATAATCGATAATGCGAAAGGCAAAACCGAAACCAAAACAAAAGAGAAATTCAACGCGTCCAAAGAAAACAAAAGAAACAAAAACATATATTATATATATATATATATGTATCGAATAGATACGGATACAGATACAGTTAAAGATACAGCTAGAGCCGCAGATGCCGATACAGACGCACAACATGCGAAGCTAACACACACGATTATTTGCTTAAGTGTAGCTCACACTGCGACTGAAATTGAAAACTTTACAAGCGAGCCCCAACCAACCTCCCCCATACACTACCATCCCTCTCCCCACCTCCCCCCCCCCACGCCCACTGATTGACAGGCTGACTAACTGAACAATCGAGTCGGAGACGTACTCTGATGTTCGGATGACGGTAAATACTGATCAGTTGACAATCAACGTTCAAACAATAAACGACGAAAAACTTTGCCCGTTTATTTTCACAGATAAAAGATACAAATAGCACAAGGCAGATACAGATACAGATACAGCCATTTGCTAAAGATACAGATACCAGAGACAGCTCTCATTGCTCAAAAAAGTGGTTGCAGTTCGAACCAACCAACGAAAGAAAGAAAAAAAAACCCCTTGAGCCACAATAAACACCGTCAAAAACATTTATCTTCGGGTTGCCGCAGATCAAACAATCTTTGCAGTAAATAACAAAGATTTCCGATATATTTTTATGGAGTTTTAGCTACTCAATTATTATGTTTGAAATGCCTAACAAACATTTAGCCGTGTCCTTCCTCCGTCTGTCTGTCTGTCCGTCGGAAACTAAGATATCAAATGACTTTTAATTCTCCCAATCTATACGCAGGCCAAATTCATCGAATTATTACGATATTGCAATATCTTAATTTGTATCGATAAAAATCGATTTCTACCTTTTGTTTTCTTGCCATATCTCGGAGACTATCAAAGCTAGAAACACCACATTTAGTGTGTTTTGTTCGTGGGAAGCAGACGCAGATTAAAAATTAATACATAAATATTTTCTATTTGGAAGATATCCTTCCACAATCGCCCCAAATATACAGAAAAACCCAAAATCCACAAATCAAATACTATAAACTTGTAAATTGGTTTATACATACAACTCAATGCTCTAATTAAGTACCAAACATTTCATAACGTTCATGTTTTTAGTTTAGAATTAATTCAGGAATTAAGTTTTTAAAGAGGGAGGATTATTGTTCTGCAAATTTTGAATGAAGCTAGCTTAAAAACTAAGAAATATATATCGATTTTATTGAGTTGACACGCGTCGCAAAAAAAGTATATATTCTAAGTTTCAAGTTTCTAGCCGAACAGACGGACATTGCACACACCCAATAAAATCATTTCACTTCATGACAAAAAGTTTGCCCGAGAAAATAGGTCAGTTTCCTCAGATGCTTGCTATATACAGCTTTATTCAGCACAAGCTCAATTCCTCTTTTCAAAAATATGAATTTCGAAATCCGCAACTATATTATATTACCCAGAACAAGAACTTATTGGAACCCATCTCGAATTGTTTGTGTCTGGTATTATCCTCGACAACTTCCAGTTAGCGACGATTTAACAGTTAGTTAAATGCAGGTGAAAACTGTTTTTTTCGCGGTCATTGGAATTGATGGAATTTGCACTGCCAAAAGTCAAAAGCCCACGTAGCCCACGTTGCTTTCGGCCATTGGAATATGAAGCTGACTGGTCGTTTTATTTATGTTGATCAAGTTGTTGTTCTTTTTGTTGTTGTTGTTGTTGATGAAGTCTCACGCTCAGAGCTGGAACTGCCATCAGCGGGGCACAATCATTACGAGCATCTGTGTTGTCGCATTTACAATTTGCAATTACACTTGAGTAAATATCAACAACAAAACGACAACCAACAACAACAACAGCAACAGCAACAACAACATCGCATAGACAATGACAACGGAGATGGCGTGAAGATGAAGACTGGAGACTGAAGACTGAAGACTGAAAACTCGAGTCGCTGACAACCCAAAACCTAATGAGCAATGTTTTTTTCTTCTTCTTTATACACTTTTAAAGGGTATCTTGATTTGATCAACATATTAGTAACTTCTAGCTGTCTCACTCTTTTTTTCCATATATATTTGAATTATGTAAAAGTTATTTTTTTTGCAAATTTTCTTAATTTTTTTGTGCCTAAATAAATTTTTTTTTTAATTTTTATATATTTTCAAATCAAATCCTTGGATGAAAACCCGATTTGAAATTCTCAATATGAGCAATTTTGGCTTGATTTTTTCTCTGAGTGTATAGCTATGTCCTTTTACCTTTAGATATTAAATTCAACCTGATCGTAACTCTATTTTATATAGCTAACATAGAAAAAATAAAAAAAACTGATCAATCGAAAGTTTTTTTACTCCCAACATTCGATTGAAATCTTATGAATATAATTTGAGTATATGGTATATCGATTGGAATAATAGTAATTTTTATATGAAAAGGGTATCAAGTCTTCGGCAATTTTAAAATTCTTTTTTTTTTTATTTTTTTTTATTTTTTGGCACAGCCTCGCTAGATGAGGTGAGATGAGAGGTAGCTGGGGGCAAATAGGTATTGCTCTGGTACCGAACAGCATTCCCAGACAGTCGCAGTCTCCGCCGGGCGGGAATACGAGAAGCCCGTCATCGTATTCCGTGTAATAAATCTGGCAATTGACAGGGAGTGGAAGAGGAAGAGGGGACCGGAGACGAAGATGACGCTCAGTTTTATGGCTGATAATGAGATATGATACGATATGATATGCTATATACATATATATAAAGCGGTACCTTCATTTGAAGCTATGGGAAAAGCAAATGTTTAGCGATCAGGGAAGCTAAACACACACAAACTTCAGCCTGACCTGATCGAAAAGCTATGGTAAGTGATCATCATGATATTTTAAACAATTATTTATTTTCTTACGATTATCTAATAATTGTAGTTCTCTAAAACGATCAATGAGGATCAAAAAATAAATGTTATTAAAATTTTATTGCATTTAAACTAATTTATAAATGACTCCGATTAAAAGTCGCGCGATCAGTTCATGAGAGATCAGCTTAAGAATGAAATAGCACGATCATCTAATAAGCCTTAAGCTAATTTACTGATTTTCAGTCAAATAAATGAACCGCAGAAAGATCAATATTTGTACAGCTTTAATAGCAATTTTAAGAGATTATTTTTATGATCACAATTTTCAAAAATCATAAACAAATTCAATCGTAAAGCTAAAAAAATATTAACAAATTTTTGTTGTTGTGATATTAATCGTGCTGATCACGAAACTTAAGGATCTAAATGTAATATGATCAATGCTTGGCTTTCTTCTTAATGCGATCAGTAATCATAATATTGTGTGTTCTCTTTGCTTGCACAACAACACACCTTTGTTAGTGTTTGGTTGTGTGGTGAGTAAATTTCCGAGTTATTAGATGCCCAGTACTCGTTCGTAAAGCTGTTCGATATATATTTTTAAGAAATTGAAAAGATCCGAGATAATGCCAAGGCACAATCGAGTTAACAGAAACGGGTTGTAAAACGAGTGCGACGACGTCGATGTTTTCTAGCGAACACTTCATGGTTACTATCTGCAATACACACACACACACACACACACACACACACACACACATGCACAGCTGCTTATCGCTTATGAGCTTATGGGCGCGGTGGGCCGCTCGATATTCAATGAACGTTTACTGATGAGGATGACGCCGAAAGAGTCCATAGAACGCAACACAACACGACGCACACACACACACACAAGTGTGTGTGTACTTGTCGTCTGATTCATGCCAAGATACAGATACAGTACATACACAGATACAGATACGTGTTGTAGAGCAACCGAAACGCATTGACCACGATGATGATGCATAATATCTGATCGGACCATGATCTATGGGCGCTTCGAAACAGTTCACGAAATTAGGTATATTTGCTTTTGTATTTTTTTCGGGGACCGGAAATAGCCAGAAAAGAGTAGAAATATTGCGCAGACACTTCATTAGATATTGTGCAATCAAATACTTCAGTATTTAAACTTATATAAAACTATCCAATTTTTACGGATTTTATTTGCCATTTTAGATTAAGGTGGAAGATTCCCATTTTTCTTTTGCTGTCCGAGTATCTAAACAGCAGTTTGAATATCTCTACTCTGATGAATACCCAGAAAACAGATTTAATTGATTTATCGATATTTATCGATTTTAACACTTATTATTGTTATTATAAAAAAGTTAAACTTACTCTGCACATAAGATGCCATTTTGCTTAATACTTCATGTCCTTGAATACTTCATAGAAATATCCTGAAAATCGAGAAAATAAAACCGATATTTAGTGACTTTATGTGAATATATATGTTGAGTGATCGTATCTTAGTAGATGCGCTTTTTTAACGAGAGGCAAACGACAGCTTGGATAAAAAAGAAAATATTGCCTCAACGATATTAATCGATTTTCAGGATATATATTATGTTAAAACTGTGAATCAAAGCTTACAAAGAACAACATTTTTTGCAACATTTCTTGTTGCTTGCAATAATAAATATAATATAATAAATATATGCCTATAAATGTAAGTATACATATAAATAATAATTTATATATTAATAATTTCTACTCCTTAAAGGGTATTAAAAGACAGTTAGAGTAACTGATAAGTTAAAGTTATGGCATATATATTATATAGATATAGAGACAGACCAGTTAACTGCCTTAACTGGCAATTGCGTTTTTAGCTAAGGTAGTCACTTAGCGGACATAACCTCAAAATTGCATCAGACGTGGGCCATAAAAATGCTGAATGAATGAGTCAACTACCTGTCCTCCGACCGCACGACTCGTGTCCTAATCGCCCGTCCTGTCAAACAATGCGCAAATGATGGCCAGACTCGATAGATGTCGACTCGAACCCAGACTCGAACCCAGACCTAAACTGAACAGGTCTGCCGGTCTGGTGTCGTTTATCCAGCAAAGTCAATTGGTTTCTAATGAGCTTAGCTACCATATTGACAAAGACGGAGTAGTGAAATAGTCGCTGTTAAGATACTCGCTAAAAATAAATAAAAAAAAAATATTTTAAAAAAATATCTCAAAATTCTAATTAGTTTGAAATTCTTAACTTTTTTAAAAAACGAATTTTGTGTTCATGTTATGAGTGTAAAATAAATAAATTGTATTTCAAGTACGAAAATTCTTTTATGCTTAATTTAAGAATTTGTTTTTAATTCTTTTTATTATTATTGTTTTTTATGCAAGATTTGTTTAAGAAATAAACGCGAACAATATTTTGGAAATTTGAAGATAAATTTTAATTTAGAACAACATTTTTTTCTCTGAGTGTGGCAACGTTGCATAAGATATAGAAGAATGACTGATTGTGTGATAGAACATTCAATATGCCAGACCAACTGATAAACAACACAACTTAGTCATGTCTTTGAACATATATTTATATATAGAATCAAGAAGAATTTATATATATTAAAATAAATTTTTGTGTTTTCTATGTTAAAAAAAAAAAACTCTCGAATAAATTTATCAGTTCTGGTTTTGTGCAAAGTTAAATATTTTAAAATGAATATACATATATTTTTTTTTTAAATATATGGTCACGATTGGAATTCAGTGTTGACGACAGACCCCATTACACCTACACCGATGTAAGTACACCTGCTGCTAGTTGTAAGCCCCATGTAAACATACTTATACATATATGTATATAGTATAGTCGAGGGCTCGACTGTTTCTTCTCTTGTTCAATATCCCGTTGATGACGTTTTTTATTATATGTATTTTTTTGCTTGGTTGTTGTTGTTTGGTTTTTTACCACACTAACCGATACACCGCCCCCACCCCCTTGCTAAATCCGTCAACGTATTTCGCCGAAATACTGTAAAGTGAATCATCCTAACGGCATTTGTTTGGCCGTGCTAAATACTTCGTTTTGTTGTTGTGTTTAAACCAAACCAAACCAAAACCAAAAATTGTATTCAAAAAGTTACCGAGGCTTAAATACCCTGGCAGAACATTTAACGAATTTTCTGTAATATTTTTGCTATATTGGAAACTCTGTGTTTAAAAATAGTTGGACCTTTTTTAAAAGAAAATAATAATTTAAATTTAAATTAAAAAAAAAACTCTTTTTTTTAATGCAAAATTTATTTTTTATTAATATTGGAAGCAGTTATTTAAAAAAAAAATATTTTTAAAACTCAATTTTCTAATGCAAAACAAAACTTTTCATTATAAACACTGATTTTTTGCGCCATATTTCATGGCGTTACATATTTCATGGCAAAACTGAAATACCCTTGCAAAAGGGTAAAAAAACGGCGCGCGCGTATTTATTTTTTTTTTTTTTTCAATTGTTTTACGATACTAAACTACGAACTGTGAGTAGTAAATACATGTGTGCGTGTGTGCGTGTGTGTGTGTGTGTGTGTAGCGCCAATTCACCTTGACATGTCAGCGCAGTGGGCTTATTAAATCCATTAACACAACATAACGAATAATAGCAAATAGCAAATAACAAATAACAACAGGTAATTATAACAATTATTTATATATATATATATATATACATTTGTCACAAAAACAAAAAAACAGCAAACTGAAATGCACACAATACAAAACGAAAGTGAATTTCAAGCATTGCGAAAAGGGCAAAAGCCCTATGCGCGAGTGAGACAGAAGGACTGCAAATGCTTATGATCTATGTTAAGGCGCAGTCAAAGTTGAAGAGGTATGAATTCAAAAGAAATGAGCGTGCGAGAGCGAGAGCCACAGATCGCGTAGGAGTGCAGCACAGCATGCGTGCGTGTGCATGTGTGTGTGTGTTTGTGTGTGCATTGTGAGAGAGCGCGCTGAGAGCGGCGCTCTTTGTGATTGCTGCTGCTGCTGCTGCTGTTGCTGGCTGCCATTTGTTTTATGCAAAGCTAAGTGTTGACTAAATACTTGCAATTAAATGTTAATGTCGCGAGCGCGCGCGCTTCTCTGTTATTGTTATGTTGTATGTGTGTATGTGTGTGTGTGTGTTTGCCCACTGTTTCGCCGTGTTCACCGTTATTGTTGCCCTGCCGCTCATTAACACTTTCGGTCTCATTGAATGCCGCCGCAATTGAAAAGCGAAATTGAAACCGTTTCTCAGCGAACAAAAACGAACAAGAAACAGAAACGAAAAATTGCAATGTGCCGTTGCTGTTGTTGTTGTTATTGTTGTTGTACCTGCTGCTATTAATGTTTATTTAACACGCATTGGCACACGCGCTGTTACCGTTACTATTGTTGCTGCTTCTCTTGCTGTTGTTGTTGTTGGTATTATTATTGCTTAGCGCCACGGCGTAGGCGTCAGGCGACCAAAAACACAGTGCGCTGCGTGCGCTGTTTAAAAAAAAAAACAGCAAGAAACCCAACACCTGTTATCAAGTTTAGGAAGCAAGAAAAAAAAAAATTCGATATTCGCATCAACTAAAAAAAAATTGCGAGCTGTGCTTGCCAGTCGGGTATAACCGATAGCGCAGTACACTTTTTTATTTTAATAAATAATAATAAAATGAAATATTCACCATATTAAACTTAAAAGATAATATTAAACAAAACCAAACAAATATTTTATGTAAAAAAAATTATATTTCTTTAATTTATAATTTTCCAAAATTTAATATCGATTTTCTAATAATACAAAAAATGTATTTTGATGTTTTTTGTAGTTAAAAAAACCCAAAAAATCTTAACACGGGTATGTACGAATATATATTCCAAGTTATCAGACTTCAATTTAAATAACAGCGCAAAAAATTGCATTCATGCGGACAGACACCTTAAAACCAATATACTCCTTTCACTTCGCAAACAGGTATAAAAAGAGCATCCAGTTGTGTGTGTAGCTCTAAAATTGTGAATTTATTTATTTTGATTTATAGGGCAGTATTTACCAATACGCCCACTTTCAATTGGTGTACAGGGTATATATATAAAATATAATAAAAATGAATGGCAATTTGTTTGCCATTTCTTACAGTTTTTAACCACGGTGCAAAATGCACACACTTATTTCAAGTTCATTATAAATAAAACGTAAATATTATTAAATGTATACAAAAAGGCTGTTGTTGTTGTTGTTGTTGTTTGTTGTTGTTGTTGTTGTTGTTGCACGTGTATTTTTTTTGCTCCCTCGGCTTTTGTGTGCGTTGCAAAGCGCGTGTTCTATGCGTGTGTGTGTGTGTGTGTGTGTGTGTGTGTGGGCCAAGTGTATTAAACTTTTACTGCCATTTTTTTTTGCACAATATCATTTTTTTTTTATAAAAATATGCTCGACTTTTCTGCGGCTGCTTTTGTTATTGCAATTGTTTCTGTTTTTATACTCTGCTCAGAATGTGCAAACTGGGTATATTGGTTGTGCTTAATGCTTAATGCTTAAAATCGGCATTCTATATTTACATATATATTTTTTTACAGAGATATTTGCCAATTCTGATTAATATATATAAAATATTGCAACAATAATTATTATAAATATAGGGTATACATAAAAGATATATATGTAACATATATCGTCTGTTTATCTGCAAAGATATTTAATCGTTTCTTCTTCTTTTACGTATCATATAAGGTTTTCACATATCTCCCTCAGTTTTAAAGCGAGATAGAGAGAGAAAGTTATAATAAAAAATAAATAAAAACCAAAATAAAAAAAAATTAAATAAAATTACAGATAAAGAAATATATAATAAGTTTGACATGATGGATCCTTAGCACCCATATATCAAACTTCCAGAAGCGATTTTGTCTTCTAAAAAATTTAAAGGAAAATAACCTTTGATAACAAAAATTAAGTTCTTAAATATATCGAAAAATATCAAAAATATCAAATTCCATATTTTGAATCTTGAATTTAAATTTTTATTCTATTGGCCTAATTTTTTATAAAAAATCATGAAAAAATTGATCAAATTTTTGACACGTAAAACGCTTGGATCCAAACTCTCATAACTTTTGAGAAAACAGAAACAATTTTCATGTTTTAGGGAATTTTTTCTAGATTTATTTCCTTTTAAAATATATGTATTACATAAAATTACGTAACATTTTTGAGTTTTTGTGAAAAGTTTAGAAATTGACTAAAGGGTAATTTCAAGTCCACTCAAAAGTTAACTTTGGTTATCGGTTATCGGTTATCGCGAAATCGATTGTTGGTCATCAATGTGCGTGTGTGCGTGTGCGTGTATGTGTGGGTGTGTTTATTAGCCAAAACAATGTAAGCGACAAAATGTGGCATCAGCCGCAAATTCATTTGCATATTTTCTGGTCGCAGCTGACATTTCATTTATCTGTGTGTGTGTGAGTGTGTGTGTGTGTGTGTATGCGAGTGTGTCTTGCACACCTTTTTGAGGCGGTCAACTGTGACGACAACAACAACAACCACAACAGCGTCTTCTACTTCCGTTTTTTTTTTTCATGAGTTTTCAAGTTTGAGTTGAAGGTTGAGGGTGAAGATGCGTCAGAGAAGAGGGGTTGGGGGGGCTCACAATTTTATGATCGATCATAGGGTGTGTGTATGTCCGTAAATAAAGTATCTTCTAATGAAATCAATTTTAGATACATACAAACATAACAGTAAAAGTAGCCAATGGCAACGAGATTTTAACGTAACAAAAATTCAGCACACACACAAACACACACACTTACATATGTATGTGTGTATCTGTATCTGTGAGCGTGCGCCAAAAAGGGAGGATACCCTGTACCAATAAACACACACACATATATGCATGCAAAGAGCAGAGCAACTTCCCACATGAGCTGAGAGACGTTTTTTTTCAGCTCCTGGTGGCTGCACAATACATATGTACAAATATATACACATACATATATGTACATGCATACATAACACGTATGTGCATAGCGCGCACTCGCTCTAACACAGCGTACGCAAGCAACATGCGTGCACACAAACACACACACAGACAGACAGCCAAATGTAATCCTATTTGCGTCCAAAAATAAAATGAAACGAAAGAAAAAATTTAACAAAGAAGCAGCAAAGCTGCTGCTGCTGCTGCTTCCTTTGCGCTAAAGATTTAACAAGCAGCGACGCTAACAGCGACGTCAGCGTCAGCAAGAGAGACGCGACGCTCTGCAGTTTTATCTAACCCATACCAATGCAAACGCACACCAACCACCAGCAACAGCAACAGTAACAGTAACAGCAACAACAGCAGCCGCAGCCAGCGCTTGCTCTCGCAACACACACGTACACATGCACAACGGCCAAGCAGCGGCAGCCATTGCGTTCTCTCTCACTGACAGAGCCCGTCTCGGTTTTCGCTCAGATGTCGATGTCGCGTCAGCTGCTGCGTCGCTGCCACTGTCTCTGCTTCTGCTCTGCCTCCGGCTGTGAGGCTCTGCGCTTTTATAAATACAACTTTATAGATGCGTTCAAATACAATTCAGAAGTCGAACCGAAAAGACGTCTTGAATTTGTTATTTATTTACTTCACATTCGTAATTTTTTTTTTTTTCGTCTGCCGTCGCTTCTTCTGCATTCTTCTTCTCAGGCAGCAGAGCGCAGAGCTGCAGCCACAAATTAGATAAAAACGGCCAGCAGCGAGCCTCTGCCGAACGCTTGCGCTGCGGCTGCGCTCAGAACTCGTGTGCGCGTCAACGTGAAAGCATCTGCGGCGCGCTGCGGCTAACGGGATACAAAAAGCACAAGACACGGCAAAAAAATAAACTCAAGACAAATTGAAGGCTTAAAAAAAATAAACACTTGACGGTGCAAATCTTTGGATACTTAATAGCAATTAATTTATTTTTTTTTCTAAATATATACAATTTTTTTTTTAAATAAAACCAAAGAAACGTGCTACAAATTAATAAAAAAAAAAAAAAATAATTGAGTGCAACAAACATAAAATAATCAATTACAAAATAAAAAATAAACCAAGTGCTAAGTGAAAAACTTAAACCAAAACGAAAACAAAAACAAATCGATAAAATACTTAAGTAAAAAATCATAAAAATAGCGGCTATCAAAAATTCGAATGCCGCCGCCAAATTGTGCAAAAAACCAAAACAAGTCAAAGGTAAAAAAAAACACACACCTAAATAATAATTTTACTATGTTTATTTTTTTTTCTTGTGCCACAAAAATTTGTTCAAGTGTCGTGCGCTTCTCACGGAATATATATTCATTATCGAATACTCATTTAATAATATCATATATTATTATATATAATAATATTATGCTTTTCTATGGATTAAAGACAAGTTCTTAACCTTTTTTTTTGGTTGTTGTTGTTGTGAAGTTTGCCCCTTTATTTCCCAGGCCTTGACCCTTGCCAGGGTCAGGGTTCAATTTTAAAATTTTCTGATTTTCAATCCCATCCCTGAACTCTGAACCCCGAACCCGGCGAAGGGTTCGAAAAAATGAAAACAGTTTATCACAGTAATTGACAAATTAGCTTGTTAGGGTATAAAACTTCAGATGGATCTGTTCATATTTAAATATAAAATAATAACTAGTTTGGGTTTTTCAAATATGCTGAAAAATAGATAATTCTTTGTAAAACTTAAAAACTTGTTTATACTTAAATATGTCTTAATAAATTTGACTCAGAAACAGGTTTACAAATATTTCAAAAATGTCTTTTAAAATAAGTCAAACTCGTAGGTTTTCTAAAAAATACATTTTAAATAAACTCCAAAAATGCATTGTAGAAATTTCAAAAATCTCAAACTCATAAAAAGGTTTCAAGTGTAAAACAAAAGGACGCTTGTTCAAGTTTTACACTTTAAAATGGTCTCAAGTCTTAAAAAAATCTCATTATAATAAAAAAGTCCGTTAAGTTTCTATTCAACATAAATCTCAATAAATAAATCTCAGGTAAAACGGTATTTTAGTAAACAAAGGCTTAACCACAAATAAATGCAGTTTCAAATAAGTTTCCGATTTTTTCCATTGAACTTAAGTTTGCAATAAATTCATAAAAATAATATCAAAACTTAAGATAAGCTGAGACTATTTACAATAAAAAATTAAATAATATCCATTTAACTTTTCCACAAATTTGACAAACATGAAAATGAGAAATTTATTTGAAACCCCCTTCTCAGCATGATAAGCATTTTATCGTAATTTTAAATAAAGTTTAATTTAATATAAGCAACAAAACAGAATTTTATGAAATTCAAATGTTTGAAATTGGGCATTTTTATAGGGGGCGGGGCTGGGGTGGGCGTTACTTTATCTCAATGATTTTGTATGCGAATGAGTCACGAGGCGAATTCGAAATCAGCCAACCAAAATGAAAGACCAAAGTCAAAAAAAAAAAAGGAAAAAGCAAAAAAAAAAAGAACCAAAAAAAAAACAAACGCACGCTTTTGTTATCGCTAAAAAGTTTTCTTTTCAAGAATTGTCAACTAGTTGTTGTTGTTTTTGTTGTTGTCGGATTGCCCTCGTCGCCAATTGGAAATCCTAAGCAACGACGACAACAACAGCATTGATAACGGTAAATGTTAATGAGAAATGCCCAGCGAATGAAAATGCAACAAATACAAGCGCAAAGCACACGAGCCGATAACAAATCGATACAAAAAAACAACAAAAAGAAGAGAGCGCCCGCAAAAAAGAGAGCGCAGCAGGTGACGAGCGCGCTCTCTCTCGCTCTCTCCCTCTCGCACACACACAATTCATATTGGAAATGCATCCGCCAGTTAAGAGATTAATTGGAAAACAAATATGTTTACATTTATCGCAAGGAGAGAAAAAGAAAAACAGAAACAAAAACCAGAAAATCGGCAACTGTTTTTCGAACGTCTCGTTTAACAAATTCAGCAGTTGAATTTGTTTTTGCGATCCGATCAGCTGTTTAAAGACTTCACCGGAAACCGAGATACGATCTTGGCCAACAAACTCTGATCAATCATTGTGAATTTCACATTAAATTCTCGTAATCCAATCACACAAATGCAATTTTATGATTTATTTGCAGATATTCTGCCAAGCACAAGTTTCGTGTTTAGTTTTTCTCTCTAATTTTTTTTCGATTTAATTTTCTGCCAACTGGCTAACCTGTAAAATCCACTTGGCCAAAACAATATGAACTTGTGGAATTTATTAAAAAAAAAATTAATTCTTGTTTACATTTTTGGAAATTATTTTCTATGGATCAGATTCGATATCAAACTACATAATTTTTTATTTTAAGCTTCAAAAAAGTTTGAATCTTTTACAATCAAAGTCTAATTCTTTAATTAAAAAGAAACATTTATATATATTTTTTAATTTAAACTTTTATGTATTTTCCTATTGGTGAGCTTTTTATCTATCCCTACTAGACAAGAATAAGAGTGAAAATTTGTGAATAGCATAACTGAACATAGAGTTGAATAATAGAATAATAGATTGTTTTAGGAAATTTTCCAAATTTTTTAATCGAAAATGCTTTCTTAAACTTTTATTTCAAGCGCAATTTCTTTTAGACTTAAACATTGCTCTCTTGCACTTGTTTTAAAGCTAAGTTTCTGAGGCTGTAGACAATAATGTTAGTGTTAAAGTTAATTCTTCTCTTAAGGTCTTCTTTATTTCCAAGACTAAGATTTATCCTAATGTTCATGCTCATGTTAATCTGCATGGTATATTTTCCCTTTTCTGTGCATTCATAATGTTGGATCTTAACTTGTCTCTAATTTAAATCATTGCGCTAAGGGTTAACTTAACTTCTCTCTTTTGCGACTGCCATGAAGTTTGAAATTACAAGTTTAATATTTTTCTCATTGTTAATGCTAATGTTGAGTTTTTTTATAGGCAGTTTAATTGTTAAATTAATTTACAAACTTAGTTTTTCAAATGCATTAATTAGGATTGAATTAGTCTTGTATTTTCTTTTTATCCTCAAGTTAAAGCTCATGTTAATTTTGTATTATATTATAATACTTAAAAATTCGTTATTTCTTCGAATATATTTTTTATGCTTGAATTGGTCTTGTATTTTTGATTATCCCCAAGTTAAAGCTCATGTTAATCTTGTGTTCTGCACTTTTCTTGCAGCTAACCACAGCAGGCAAGCAGCAGCCGTTTACGATCTCAATTAGCCAACTCTTACAACGACAGCAGCAGCAAAAATGCTGGCCACACAGCAGCAACAACAACTCACGGCAACTGCAGCAGCAGCAGCAGCAGCAGCAGCAGCAACAACAGCACCAGCAGCAACAGCAGCAACAGCAACAGTAGCACTTGAGGATGCGGTTATGGAGCGACAACGTCGCGATTCGAGCACCTCAGAGTCCTCGCTGGAGCATCTCGACTTGGGCCGGACACCAAAGAAGCTCTGCAGCGTTGGCGGCGCGCCGCAGCCGACGTCAACGCCGCACGAGGCGACGTCGCGCAAGCGCAAACTCCGCCAGCAGCAGCAGCAGCAACAACAACAACAGCAACAACATTTGCTTTCGGATGAGGAGGAAGAGCAGCTGCAGCTGCAGCGACTGCGCGACAAGCAGCGACGCAGCGCCGCTGCCGGCGCCGCTGCCAGCGCCAGCATCGTTGTCGATTACAGCGCCAGCGGCGACGCCAGCTCGCTGCGCAAGAAATTCCGTCTGAATCGCAGCGCGACGTCCAACGGCGAACTCGGAGAATCCGGTTTTGTCGATGGCAGCGCTTTCCTGCAGAGCAGCGCCAGCGTCCCGACGGCGCCGAGCAGCAGCAGCAGCAGCAGCAGCAGCGGCAGCGGCAGCGGATCCGGCGGCTCCTCGCCGCAGGATCTGTGCCATTCGAGCGCCGAGTCCGGGATCGGGGCCGGGGATGAGCACATGAAATATCTGTGCCCCATCTGCGAGGTGGTCTCGGCCACGCCCCACGAGTTCACCAACCACATCCGGTGCCACAATTACGCCAACGGCGACACCGAGAACTTCACCTGCCGCATCTGCTCCAAGGTAAGCCAATCCATCCATCCACCCATCCATTTATATATCCATCCATCCATCCATCTATCTTAAAACAAACAACTTTTTTGTGCATATTCTCGATTGCTATTAGCTGATGTATTCGACTAGGCAATACCCTATATCAGCAGAGCACGAAATTTGAATCAGCGAGCTCAGATATTAGACTAGAAAATACCCTGCAATATCTTAGCACGCATTTTGAATTAAGTAGCTCAAATATTCGACTATAAAATACCCTATAATAACCCAACACACATTTTTAATCAGAGAACTCACTTGAATATTCGACTAGAAAATACCCTGTAATAGCCTAAGATATATTTTGAATCACACAGCACGAGAATTCGACTATAGCTCAAGTATTCGACTATGAAATACCCTATAATAGCCTAACACACATTTTTAATTAAAGATCTCAAGTATTCGGCTAGGAAATACCCTATAATAACCTAACACACAATCAACAAACTCACTTGAGTATTTGACTAGGAAATACCCTGTAATATCTTTACACGCATTTTGAATTAGACAGCTCGAGAATTTGACTAGAAAATACCCTATAAGAGGCTAGCACACATTTTTAATCAAATATGTCAAGTATTCGACTAGCAAATACCCTCTAATAACCTAACACACATTTTTAATCAAAGACCCCCATTGAGTATTCGACTAGGAAATACCCTATAATAGCCCAATACACATTTTCAATTAAAAACCGCAAGTATTCGACTAGCAAATACCCTATAGTTCGGAGCAAACATAAAAGATATTTAACAAAATTTCCAAATGGAATTCAGTTTGAAGTGTTAATGTCAATGTTAATCCTGGCTAATCCTGCCTCTTGCATTGCAGGTGCTGTCGTCGGCCTCCTCGCTGGACAGACACGTCCTGGTGCACACGGGCGAGCGTCCGTTCAACTGTCGCTACTGTCCGCTGACGTTCACCACAAACGGGAACATGCATCGCCACATGCGCACCCACAAGGAGCACCAGCAGCAACAATCGCAGCAGCAGCAGCAATCGCAGCCGCAGCAGCAGCAACAACAACAGCAGCAGCAGCAGCAGCAGCAACAGTCGCAGCTGCAGCGACGTCAGCAGCAAAGTCAGGGCGCCAGCTACGAGAGCGATGCCAGCTGCTCGACGGACGTGGAGTCCAGCGGCAGCAGCAGCAGTCACAACAACAACAACAACAACAACAATCAGAAAACAAACAACAACAACAACATCGTCGAGGAAGAGGAAGAGCAACGGCAACTGTTGCAGGCGTGCAAGCGACGTCGCCACAAGACCAACATCAACAACAACAACATCATTTTGAGCGACGAACGCGAACTGGACTCGGAACCGGAATTGGAGCAGGAGCAGGAGCAGGAACCGGAACCGGAACAGGATCAGGTTATGGCGATCACCAGCACACCGGATGTGGACACGTTGCTGGCCTCCGGCGGCAGTTCGCCGGCCCCGCCCACCTTGGCCAGCTGTCCGGCCTGCGATGTCGGCGAATTTGAGACGCTGGCGGCGCTGTGGCAGCACCTGGACGCACAGCACGCGGACATTCCGGCCAAGTGCCGGGACTGCGAGGTGATCTATGCGACGCATCGACAGCTGCAGGCGCACAGTTGCCGGGGGGCGGGGCTGCCGCCCTTGATCGGAGCGAGCAGCTCGCCGCTGCACAAGCAGGAGCTGCCCGACGAACTGGATCCGGATGAGCAGGAGCCGGAGCCGGAACTGAACAGCGAGGAGCGGGACGAGTTCTTTCAGCAGCTGTACTTGAAGGGCAAGTCCGGACAGGGCGGACTGGGCGGACAGCTGCCGTCGCCGATCAAGCACGAGCCCTCGGATCAGCGCCAGGATCTGGCCGACATCCAGAGCATTCTGCAGATGACCAGCTCCAGCTGTACGTCCAGTTTTCTGCGCAACTTTGAGCAGTCGGTGAACACGCCGTGCTCCAGCCAGTACAGCCTGGACGGCCGGGACGGGGAGGAGGAGGCCCAGGATGCGTTCACCAGCGAATTCCGACGGATGAAATTGCGCGGCGAATTTCCGTGCAAATTGTGCACGGCCGTGTTTCCCAATTTGCGCGCTTTAAAGGGCCACAATCGTGTCCATCTGGCGGCGGTGGGTCCGGCCGGACCCTTCCGGTGCAACATGTGCACGTACGCCGTCTGCGACAAGGCGGCCCTGGTGCGGCACATGCGCACCCACAACGGAGATCGCCCGTACGAGTGCGCCGTCTGCAATTACGCGTTCACCACGAAGGCGAACTGTGAGCGGCACCTGAGGAACCGGCACGGGAAGACCAGTCGCGAGGAGGTGAAGCGGGCGATTGTCTATCATCCGGCGGAGGATGCCAGCTGCGAGGAGACAACAGGAACTGTAACGGGTGGCAAATCCACAACAGGAACCGGTTCCAATCAATTGGAGCTGAACGATCTGAGCTTTCGTTCGTTGACGCCGCCGCCTCCGGTTTCGACTCCGGCTCCGCCTCCGCCGGAGCTGGGCAGCTCGTCGCAGCTGAAGCACATGTTGCTGGCGGAGGCGTTGCCCGCCAAGACGCCGCTGAAGATCCAGGTGAAGAGCCTCGATCAGCTGGTGGAGAAGCCCCCAGAGCAGCTGGCCGAGAAGCCGGCCATCGATCTGAGCATGGATGTGCTCGATCTGAGCAAGAAGCCGGCCACAACGCTGGAGCTGCTCGAAAGGGAGCGGGAACGTGAAAGGGAACGGGAACGTGAGCGGGAAAGGGAACACGAATTGCTGATGCAACAGCAGCAACAGCAGCAGCAGCAGCAGCAGCAACTCTTTGGCGATCCCGCCACGCAGTATGTGCAACAGTTGCTGCGGAATCTGATGTTCCAGCAGAGCTCCGGTTTTCCGTTCTTCGGCTTTATGGCGCCGCCCGCGAATCTGGACAAATCGGGAGCAACAGCCACGCCAGCAGCTGCCGCGCCCGTTGCTGCGGTGGCGCCGCCTCCTTTGAGTCTGCCGTTGGCCGCGGGCGGACCCGTCAAGATGGTGATCAAGAACGGGGTGCTGATGCCCAAGCAGAAGCAGCGACGCTATCGCACCGAGCGACCCTTCGCCTGCGAGCACTGCACGGCCCGGTTCACGCTGCGCTCCAACATGGAGCGCCACGTGAAGCAACAGCATCCGCAGCACTACGCCCAGCGCCAGCGGAGCGGACATCACGTCCTGCGCGGCCGAGCGGCCAATGCGGGAGCAGCTGCAGCAGCAGCAGCAGCAGCAGCAGCAGCAGCAGCCGCCGCAGCAGCGATGAGCCAGCAACATGTGCATCCACATCCGAATCCGCATCCACATGGGCATCCACATCCACTGACGCCGCATCCGGCGCCGATTTCGGATCACGTGAAGTACGCGATTCTGGCGCAGCAGCTGAAGGCGCGCAAGGACACGGATTTGTTGCAGCAGGCGCTGGCGCACGGCTCCAGCAGCATTGCCGGGCATCCGCTGCTCCAGGCGAGCTATGCGAAAGGTGCCAGCAACAATTTGAACGATGACGATGAGCCGCCAAAGTTGATCATTGACGAGGATGACGAGGAGGAGGATTTCGATGAGGCGGAGGCGGAGGCGGAGGCGGAGGGGGAGGAGGATGACGAGGAGGATGAAGAAGAAATGCCGCAGCCGGAGCAGGAGCAGGAGCAGGAGCAGGAGTTGCAGCCGGAACAGCAGCCGGAGCAACTGCCTCCGGAGGCGATCAGCAAGAAACCGGAGCAAAAAGAGCTTGCCACGCCCACGCCAATGACGCCCACCGTGGTGCAGGCGAGCACCATGAAGAGTCTGATCGCCCAGGCGGAGTCCGTGGCGAAATCGCTGAAAGAGGTGGCCAGCTCGCCGTTCAAGGACGAATCTCAGGACCTGGTGCCGGTGGCCAAGCTGGTCGACAACGCCACCAGCAACCAGGTCTCGTTCAACTCGTACTTCCGGCCGAGCGACGTGGCCAACCACATGGAGCAGAGCGACGAGGAGGGCCTGGTGGCCTCCGGCAGCGCCAGCGAGAGCAACAACAGCGGCACCGAGGACGTGACCAGCAGCAGCAGCAGCAGCTGCTGCAACGAACCGAAGAAGAAATCGGCGTACAGCTTGGCCCCGAATCGGGTCAGCTGCCCGTACTGCCAGCGCATGTTTCCGTGGAGCAGCTCGCTGCGCCGGCACATCCTGACGCACACCGGCCAGAAGCCGTTCAAGTGCTCCCACTGCCCGCTGCTGTTCACCACGAAGAGCAACTGCGACCGGCATCTGTTGCGGAAGCACGGCAACGTGGAGTCCGCGATGTCCGTCTATGTGCCCACCGAGGATGTCAGCGAGCCGATTCCGGTGCCCAAATCCGTCGAAGAGATCGAGCTGGAGGAGCAGCGACGTCGTCAGGCCGCCGAACTGGAACGTGAGAGGGAACGAGAGAGGGAACGTGAAAGGGAAAGGCAGCTGGAAAGGGAAAGGGAAAGGGAAAGGGAAAAGGAGCGGGAAAAGGAGCTGGAGCTGGAGCTGGAACGTGAACGTGAACGCGAACGCGAACGCGAACGTGAACGGGATCTCATCCAGCAGCTGCAGGCGGCGGCCCAGCTCGGCCAGCAAATGGCCGCCGCGGTGGCCGTGGCAGCAGCCGCCTCGGCCGGCGAACCGGAATCGAACGGCAGCGAGCTCCCGTTCAAGTGCCATCTGTGCGAGTTCTCGTTCGGGGAGCGGCTGCAGTGCCTCGAGCACATCAAGCAGCTGCACGAGCACGAGTTCGCCCTGCTGCTGGCCAAGGGCGCCATCGAAACATCGGAGCAACCACCTCAGCAGCAATCGCAATCCACGCCAGCTGCGCCTGCCGTGCACTCCGAGGATGAGTCGAGTGCGGGCGCGGGCCCGGGCCCGGCCCGTGCCGGCAAATATCCGGATTATAGCAACCGGAAGGTGATCTGCGCGTTTTGCGTGCGACGCTTCTGGTCGACGGAGGACCTGCGACGGCACATGCGCACCCATTCCGGTGAGCGGCCGTTCCAGTGCGAGATCTGCCTGAGGAAGTTCACGCTGAAGCACAGCATGCTGCGGCACATGAAGAAGCACAGCGGACGCAGCCACAACGGGGAGCAGGGCAACTCCGACTGTTCCGATGATGAGCAGATGGCGACGCCGCCCACAACGCCAGCGCCAGCGCCAATGCCCAGCAACAACAACAACAACAACAACAACACTTGCCACAACAACAACAACAACAATAGCAACAACAATGGCAACAACAAAAGGTTGCCCAAGCTGCACGAGCTGCTGGACAAGGCGAACGAGTGGCGGGTGAGTCGCCTCGGCGAGCACAAGGAGAACATCGCCGAGGCAACGGCCACGCCCACCGCGGCCAGCGGCGATCTGATCGGTAATCTGCTCGGCATCAGCGATCAGGGCATACTCAACAAGCTGCTCTCCTCCGCGGACGAGGCCGCCAAGCTCCTGGGCGTGGACAAGTAAAAAAACAAAAAGAAAAGGAGAAAGAGTTAAAGAAAAAGCAAATAGAGAGCAAGTACGTCCGCTAGTCAAGTTCAGTGAAAGCACAGCTAGACAATTCTATATTGAGTTTATTTTTTTTCGTATTTTAAATACTCTTGCAACAAAAAATTACTTCATATTCCCAACAAGGTTCGAACCTCGCCCCAAAATTTAGTCAATTTTCATATAAATTTTGAACAAACACAAAAATTGCTTTATAAAAAATGCAGTCTATTTAAATATATTTGCAATTTTAAGTAGAGTTTTAAACAGACACAAATATATCTTCAAGAGGTTCGAATCCAATTTTTTAGTCTATTTAAATTTATAAATTTATTTATATAATTTTGAAAACAACTGTTTCAATTTATATATTTATACAATTTATGAATTTAGTTATATAATTTTATCAAACAATTTTTGAATTAATTTTAATGAAAAACTAAGCCAAACGGTTCGAACCTCGCTGTTTATAACAAATTTTGAAATTGTGTGACAAAATCTAAATGCAAAATGACTTCAGATACCAAAGCAGTATACCCTTTTTCGGAAAATACAGGGTATAAAGATTTTGGTAGAAATACTTAAATTTTAAGCCAATCCAAAGAACAGCAAGAGTATAAGAAAAGTTTAACAAAACATTGAACTGTTTGCTAGTAGAGCTTTCACTGTATACACCCACAACGATGCCAGATTACGGATTAACCGGGTCACAACTCAGTAGCCAGCTCAGTAGTCGTAGTCCTAGACAACTTGCAAAATAGTTAAGAAAAGACAAATACCAAAAAAAAAGTAAACAAAAAAAAAAATGATCAAGAAATTGAACCACAATTGAAACTTAAGAGAAAATATACATTCAACAAAGCCTGTGGGAAATATTCCTGTAGGAAATTCCACAATAAACCTGTAGGAAATTCCAAAAACAGAAACTGTTCCACAAAGCTTTAACTAAAAAAAAAAATCTAAAAACAAAAACAAAAAAAAAAAAACAAGCTCAAAAGCTGCCTGGAACTGTGCTCTAATTATGGAAATTTTTTGAACTGTATGCGGGAAACTAAATAATTGCCCGCCTTACATATACCAAAGTTTAAATAGTTTTTTTTTTTCAAATAACTGTAAACTCATGTTGCATAAAACATGACATTTTTTTTTGTTAGTGTATTTAAGAGCTTTTGTGTGTAATTTTGAATAACGGTAAAACCGACAACAAAAAAAAATCGAAACAAAACACTGAAAAACTGAAGCGCAGGCGTGTTCCCAAAATTTCCTCGGAATATGGGGAATCTTTTTAAATTGATACCATGACAACAAAATAATCAAAAATAACGCATAAATAAGTCAAAATTTTTTTGGAAACCTTTTTTTTTTGAACTAGTTAAGTATTAAATAAGTTGCAACAAACACAAATATTGCTTAAAAAAATAGAAAATACAAAAAAAAAAATATTATACAAGAAAATTTGCCTTCTTAGTGCTCTTCTTCTTTGATATATATAGTTAATAGAAATGCATGTTTATCCAAAAAAAAAGTAATAATAATAAAATTAAAAAATTGTACATTGTATGAGGCCTTTAACCGCAGCGTGGCTTAAATTAAATAATTAATTAAATCAAATGCAAAAAGCATTCCATATTAGCTCTAGATGTTTAGTCCTAAGTGCTTTTTTTTATATATACATATAACTGAAAAAACCCTATACTACTTATATACTTTATATGTATAATTATAATAATTGCTATTGGAAAAACTCACTGAAAAAGAGCTAAATTCATTGCTGTAGCTTAAAAAAAAACACGAAAATCCTAAATTAAAATACTTTAATGCATAAAATCACATACATATTAAAAAAAAATATATATATATATATATAGAGCAAATCATATATAAAGTAGTCGAACATTTTACAGCAATAACCAAAGCATTTTCAGCAATTACGAGTTTTTATCTATTTTACTTGAAAAGCGAAAGAGAAACGAAACAAATTTATTGAACAAATTAAATTATGTACTTAGCGTTTATGTACTTAATATAATTAATTAACTATTTACGAAAAATTGATATGACAATGCAAATAAAATAACAGTTGCGATCAAAAATAATTTTTTAAATGTTTTCTTCACTTACCTTTCTTTCCTCACGAAGGAAAACAAACTTATTTTGATTTTCAGCTTCATTTTTAGATACAAAATTGATCACAGTCCACAAATTGAAAATAATGTCACCTAAAACAAATAAATTTAAAAAAAAAAAAAAAAACAAAT
>SCDY01001127.1:27579-63808 GCA_004143825.1 Drosophila micromelanica
AAAAAAAAGGTTGTGGAAGGGCGGGGGGGTGGGGTTGTAAATGCTTGACCTATGGGTCCAGGAGCTTTACATGTCCAAATTGTTCTTAATTTTGGCATGATTTTTTACCAAAAATTTTACCCAAAATAAATCCAAAAAAGTTTTTTTCAAAAATGCATTGATTTTAAATGTAGAATCGATTTAAATGAAAAATCATGATCAGAATGCCATCAAACATGAAAATCGGTTCAGTTTTGACAAATTTATGGTAGTTTGAAATTTGAGACCATGGGTCCGAGAGCTTTACATGTTTAAAGTTTGAGTCCATATCAACAGGTGAATTTTTGGGTACAATTTCAGAGTCACCGTTCATAGTTGTTCCTTAACAAAATTTCGTAAAGTAAATTTGGCTAGTAATTAATTTGAACTGCCTAAAGATATACAACGTTTTTTTTTTAAATATCGTTATCAGAATATGTACATATGTATGTATGCAAATATGTCCATATGTTTGTTTATATATATTATATATATTTTTATTAAAGATCAGTAAGGTTATGGTTTCTAAATAAAGCTAGCTACGAAATGTGCTTAATTAAATAAAATAAATGTGTAAATGTGTATGTAAATAAATTGTCTGTAAACACATATTTACATACATATATGTACATATATGTAAATACATAAATGCATAAACATATGATTTAAAATTTCTATTTTTCAGCAATAACAAATATACACACATACACATGTCTGTATGTCTGCATATGAAAAGATAAATAAATAAATTAATATTTGCTTGTGTGTGTGCTTTAGATCATGTGCGTGTGTTTGTGTGCGTTTATTTGTGTCTGCACTGTGGCGTCGTTTCACAAAAAACATTGCCAAAAATGTTGTACAATTGCTACAATATTATTATTCACTTATATATTATATAAATAATATAATAATAAATACTTATAAAATTTTCTAATATGCATTTTAAATTTTTGGCTAATTGTTTGGTGCAGCAGTTATGATTTTCGCAAAAGAAATTGTAATGTCAAAACTGGCCCCACTGTGCTTCGAAAAAAAAACAAGCACACACAACAAACGCACGCGCGCACACACACACATACACACACCAGCGAGCCCCCAACGAATTTGAGTAAAAAGAACAAGAACAACCGCAACAACAACAACAGTTGCTGTTTCAAGTTCTCGGCTGTGGCGCAGCAACAATACACACACACACATATATATAAACTGATTTGTATACGTACATGTACGCCGTTAGTGTGCGCGTTGCCCGCCGACCGTTCGCCGGTTCGCGGGTTCGCCCGACGTTGTCGTCGGCGTCGGCGTCGTATATCAACAATCACACCACACACGCGCGCTGGGTCCCAACTTGGCACAGCCTCAGCTTTTGCTTTCAGTTCTAGTGAGACCACCGGTTCGCCCAGCAGCAGCAGCAGCAAGACGAACACGCGTTTCCAGCCCAATCCAATAATATCCGTCAATAATCCCCGTGCAAGATGTCCTTTGTGCGTCTAATTGGTGCTCAGGTGAGCGCAATTCAATTCCAATTATAACCAATTATCGATAACAATTGTAGGGTTGCAAATTGGTAAAGTGCATGTGTGTGTGTGTGTGTTGGCGTGCATATTTGCATAGAAATTGCAATGGTCAAGTGCACGTTCAGTCCTGTTTGACCGTATGTCCAGCCCAATTTTGCTCAGTTAATTGCTTAAACGTGCAAAAGCCGTAGAACATTTGATAGGGGAGAGACACATGTTACGTAATTTTGGTCTGCTGCGATTTAGATAATGCGACGGTCACAATAACAGAGCGATTTTTCGTGGCCCCACGGGCATGCTGGAAACACACGCACACATCCCCAACACACACACACACATACACAAGTGTGAATTGGAAGACCACTTTTTGCATTTTATTGTGTTTTAATTAGTCGGTAAGCCTTAGAAATGTCTGCTGCCGCTAGATAAGAGTGGGCGTGGCACGCAGCTGTTTCTTTGCATACGTATGTATGTTCACACACACATACATACATACACGTTTTAAGTGTGCGTGCGTGTGTGTATGTTCATTATCATGTTGCCAGGCGATTCTCACCTGTTGCAGGGCAAATTTAAGCAAAACACTTGACACGCCAGCTTTATACACACATGCATATGCATGTATATATGTATATGCGCACAGTGCGGCCTGCCTAAAAGCGCCCAAGTGGTAACTTTGTGCGGGAAGCGATTTACGCAACTTTTTTTTGCTGCGCAGCCGGCATTTTACTATCGATATATCGATAATATTTTATGAAATGACAGTCAAGACTGCCTAAGTTGACCAACAATAACAACATTGTAAATTAATAATCGTAGATTTTTATGCTAGCTCATATAAAATAAAGTACCGTTATCAACAAACAAAATTATTCAAAATTTTCCATAGAGATAAACATTTAGAATACAAAAAACATAATTTTTTTATTTTTAAACAAAAGAATATATAAAAGCTAAAACAATTAAAAGTGAAAACAACTACAAAAGACTCTACGGAGATAAGCAAATGGTTTACTTAATTCTTTAACACTGTAAAAGTAGAGATATATATCTTAAGTCAATTTTAAAAAAGTCCCCTTTTTGGCACATTTGATTTTTAGCCAAGGGAACAATTTCTAACAATAAAAATTCCTTTGTGGTACATTTGTTGTGTGAGTTACGAAAATACTTAAGCAAGCATTCCTTGACTATCGACATATCGATAACAGTGGCATGTTCATCGTTTCTTCCTTTTGGTACACTTTCTGAAGAAAAAAAAACAATTTTTTGTGTACCCTTGATATCCGTTCGAAGTGAATACTTTACAAGTCTAGACTATCGACATATCGATAAATGCGGCATGCTGGTCGTTTGTTTCTTTTGGCGCACATTCTTATAAAAAAACTTTTTTTTATACATTTTATATCCGGTTGTAGGAAATACTTTAATTAAGAGAACTTCAACAAGCTCTTGACTATCGAAATATCGATAACAGTTTTATGGATTGTTGATTTTGGCTAAGAGAGCACTTTCAAAAAACACTTTTGGTAGATGTGAATAAGAAAGCACTACAAGAATACCTTGTGGAATCGATAAATCGATAACGTTGACTTGTTTATCGTTCGTTCCTATTAGTACACAAAGGGAATACTATCTGTCTAGCCCCCGTTCTGGTTTGTTTGGACTAAGAAAACACTACAAGAATGCCTTTTGGAATCGATAAATCGATAACTTGTATCGTTCTTTGTTGCAGGCACGCCTGATAGCCAAGCGCAGCTACTCGTCCGCCGCGCCGACCACGAAGCTCTTCATCGACGGCAAGTTCGTGGAGTCGAAGACGAGCGAATGGATCGACGTGCACGATCCGGCAACGAACCAGGTGGTTACCCGGGTGCCCAAGGCGACGCCGGCGGAGATGAAGACGGCGCTGGAATCGAACAAGCGGGCGTTCAAATCGTGGAGCAATCAATCGGTGCTGTCGCGCCAGCAGGTGATGTTCAAGCTGCAGGCGCTGATCAAGGATAACATGGGCGAGCTGGCCAAGAACATCACCAAGGAGCAGGGCAAAACCCTGGCCGATGCCGAGGGCGATGTGCTCCGTGGCCTCCAGGTGGTCGAGCACTGCTGCAGCATCCCCTCGCTCCAAATGGGCGAAACGGTGGCGAATGTCGCCCGCGACATGGACACCTATTCGCTGGTGTTGCCGCTGGGCGTCACCGCCGGCATTGCCCCGTTCAATTTCCCGGCGATGATACCGCTCTGGATGTTCCCGGTGGCCATCACCACCGGCAACACGATGCTGCTGAAGCCGTCGGAGCGCGTGCCCGGCGCCACCATGCTGCTGATGGAGCTGCTCAACGAGGCCGGTTGTCCGCCGGGCGTGGTCAACGTGATCCACGGCCAGCACGATGCGGTCAACTTCATCTGCGATGCCCCCGAGATCCGGGCTGTCTCGTTTGTCGGCTCGGACACCGCCGGCAAGTACATCTACGAGCGTGCCGGCCGGAATGGCAAGCGTGTCCAGAGCAACATGGGCGCCAAGAATCACGGCGTTGTGCTCAGCGATGCCAACAAGGAGAACACACTGAATCAGCTGGCCGGAGCCGCATTTGGCGCGGCCGGACAGCGCTGCATGGCCCTCTCCACGGCGGTGTTTGTGGGCGATGCCCAGAAGTGGATACCCGATCTGGTGGAGCGCGCCCAGAAGCTGAAGGTGAACGCCGGCCACCTGCCCGGCACGGATGTGGGACCCGTGATCAGTGCCGCGTCGCGCCAGCGCATCAACGAACTGATCGAGTCCGGCGTAAAGGAGGGCGCCAAGCTCATCCTGGACGGCCGTCAGATTCAGGTGCCCGGCTTTGAGGATGGCTACTTTGTGGGCCCCACCATCCTGTCGGACGTCAAGCCGCACATGCGCTGCTACACCGAGGAGATCTTCGGCCCCGTTTTGGTCATCCTCAACGCGGACACCCTCGACGAGGCCATCTCGATTGTGAACGCGAATCCGTATGGCAACGGCACCGCCGTATTCACCACCAACGGGGCCGCCGCCCGCAAGTTCGTCAACGAGATCGATGCCGGCCAGGTGGGCGTCAATGTGCCCATCCCGGTGCCGCTGCCGATGTTCTCGTTCACCGGCACACGCGGCTCCTTCCGCGGCGATCATCATTTCTACGGCAAGCAGGGCATCAAGTTCTACACCCAGACCAAGACCGTCACCCAGCTGTGGCGCGAGACCGATGTCACCCACACCCAGGCGGCTGTCGCCATGCCGACCATGAAGTAGACACACACACACAAACACACCCATCACACACACACACAGGGTTGTGTGTGTGTGAGAGAAATTGCTGCATTTATTTTCTGTGCCTGTTAATTAGATTTAAGCTAACTGTAACATTGAGAAAACAAACCGTATAAACAAAAACAATAAATTTGTTACAAAAAAAATACACAAAAAGTTTACGTGATCGATAAAAATATCGATCACTTATCGATTACATATATCGATCTTTTGATCGATTACATAAACCTTCGGTGTTCTTTCGGGCGTAACGCTGAACGTAGGTGTGGCAGCACCTCTTCAACAAAGTGTGGCAACTCTATCCCGAAAGTTCAGTAAGTTCTTTTTAAACGCTATATTTGGAACTCTTAAAAAATGCTTTTTAATTTTAAGCAATGCTAATAATAAATAAGAAAAATATAAATTTTAAAAAATCAACAAAAGACAATTGTAAATCGTTATCGATAACAAATATCGATATCCGACACTTGTCTGACAACTCTTTTTCTCTTTCTCTCTCTCTCTTTCTATTTGGTGCTGGCGCTAACTTTTAAAATTTAATTTATTTTTTGCTAGGAAAATAATCAAATGCAAAAATCAAAATTTAAAATTAATAAAATAAAAATTAAGAAGAATTTGCATTTTTTAGGGTTCATTTAAAATGAATCAATAGTTTTGGCATATATAAGATAAAGTATAAAAGAAATTATCTTTATTATTGTTAAAATTAAATTTAAACATTATAAAATTTAGTATAATGTTTCATTATATAACAATCAAGCCCCCCGAAAAAATACGTGTCGCAAATATGTGTAAAAAATGAACGTCCATGATCAAATTTGTAGCTATAAAACCTATGAATTGTCTAGTGAACACTGAAATCGCAAGTCCAGCAGGATGACAATTATTTTGATTTGGGAAAAAATTGTCATTCGTGCCTGGCTGCGTTTCAATTGGTGCCGAATGCCTGCTTGGAGACGAGCTCTTTGAAGGCGCCGTTCTCCATGCTCATCAGCTCTTCGTAGTTGCCCTCCTCCACAATGCGACCGTCCTCCAGCACGGCTATCTTGTCCGCTCTGTAGATCGTGCTCAGCCGATGGGCGATGGTGCACACGGTGCGTCCCTGCATAAGATTGTCGAGCGCCTTTTGCACCAATTGCTCCGATATCGAATCCAGTGCACTCGTCGCCTCGTCCAGTAAAAGAATTTTAGGGTTCTAATTGAAAAAAGATATTAAATGAGAATTTGTTTATATATATATATATATATATAAAGACTTATAAATTTCTTTCTTTGAAAATAAGTCTAAAGTTTCCAGAAATAAAATTGTTGCAAAAAACCCGTTTCAGTAAAAACTTACATCACATAAGCTAAATAATGTGAAAAATTTGATTGTCTAACTCTTACGGTTTGCGCTGTACGTTGATCTTCAATCAGTCAATCAATCGAGACAGTTTTATATTTTATATATAGCTTATTGTCAAACAATGATCAGCTGGCCTTCAATCAATCAATCAGTAAGCAAGGTGAGTATATATATAGATTATTGTGCCGTAATTTGAAGGCAGTGGCTGTCCGTCATTCAATCAATCAGTCATTCAATCAATTACTTAATCAATCCGAAAGAATAGTTTTAAATGCGTATAGAGACTGTGCTGGCTGCAGTTCCGAGCGCATGAAACTGTTCGTCAATCAATTGTTCAATGAGTTGGTGGGTTCATCAATCAGTTAGTCAATTTTATATTGATTTCTTGGCTTGCGTTCGCTACAACTAACCCATAATCAGTCAGTCAGTCAATCAGTCAATCAAATGGCACATTGTCTGCACACCTTGATAAGCAATTTCATATATAGGTAGATTATTCAGCTGGTGTTCGCTACAACTAACCCATAATCAGTCAGTCAGTCAATCAGTCAGTCAATCAATCAATCAAATGGCACATTGTCTACACACCTTGATGAGCGCTCTGGCAATGGCCACACGCTGCTTCTGGCCACCGCTGAGGAGCATGCCCCGATGTCCGACGATCGTGTCGAGGCCATCGGGCAGGTGATGGGCGAGCTCCAGGACATGCGAATCGCGGATGATCCTCTGGAAAACGTCCTCGTTGGGCTGCTCGTTGGGATGCAGGCCGTACAGAATGTTTTCGCGTATGGAGCCGGAGAAGAGCACCGGCTCCTGGCTAACGGCGCCCACATTGCGGCGCAACCATTGTGGATTCAAATGTCGCAAATTGATGCCATCCAGATAAATGCCGCCCTGCTGCGGATCATAGAGACGCATCAGGAGCAAGGTCATCGTCGATTTGCCGGTACCGGAACGACCCACCACGGCCGTCGTCTGGTGTGGCAACAGTGTCAGCGTGAAATCCTTGAGCACTTGGCTCTCGAGCCGTGACGGATAGCTGAACTGAACGTTCTTGAACTCCACCTTGCCAATGGCCGGCTTCGTTGGCATAATGCCCACATTCATGGGTATGCTGTACTTCCGATCGAGTATCTCCCAGATGCGTTCCGCGGCGCCCGCGCCCTTGTTCAACTGACTGTAGAAATTGGAGAGGCCGTTCATGGCGACGGCCACATAGCCGGCGTACAGCATAAAGGAGGTCATCGCGCCAATGGTGAGCTCATCGTTGAGCACCAAAACGCCGCCATAGTACAGCACCGAGATGATGACAAAATTGCCGGAGAATCCTGTCTAAACAAAGCGAAGAGAGCAAAGAGAGAGAGAGGGAGGATGCATTAATAAATCAGAGGCGAAATTGGGAAACTGCTCACCATGCCAAAGAATACGGATTTGGCGGTGGTCTCCTTGTAGCCAATGGCCATTGCCTCGTCGAGCTTGACGTCCAGATTCTCGCACTCCTTTTGCTCGCGACAGAAGACCTTCACGGTGCGCACATTGCCGAAACGTTCCTCGGCATACTTCATCACCTCCGCGTATTTGTCCAGCTCGGTGCGCGTGATGCGCCGCACGTAGCGTCCATAAACGATGGCCATGCCCGCCAGGGCCGGCACCACCAAAGCGCTGGCCATCGCCAGCTTGGCCGATGTGATAACCTGCACAAAGATTCGATTAGAATCAGAGCAAATCCAGCAAATCCAGGCGGACTCCAGACTCACCATCATGCAGGAACCAACCGAAATCATGGCCAGCGAACGCAGCCCGTCGGAGACATTCTGGCTGAGCGAGTTGCCCACAAAGTAGGTGTCGTTGCTGAGCCGATTGATGAGCTCGCCGGTGCCCCGAGTATCGAACCAGCCGACCTCCTGCATCAACATCGCCCGATACAAGTTCGAGCGCAGCCGTCGCACCATTCGCAGCGCTGCAAATGGAAACAATGTTGGAATGAACGGCAAGGTAAAGTGGCTGCCTGGCCGGCTCACCTGCTGATCCGAATAGATAGACGCGGGCAAAGTTCGCGAGGCCGCCAATGACGAACACCCCGAAAAGCATTAACGAGTAGTCGCCCAATAAACTCAACGCCGTTGCATCCATGCCGTTCTTGTTGAACACTATATCGATGACCTTGCCCAGAAAGAAGGGTATGCTCATCGTGATCATCGACGAGACGAGCAGGCACGTCATACCCGCTGCAATATTAAGAGAAATATGTAAATACGGTAAATCGATGCGGTTTACAGTTGCAAATACTTATGAGCGCCGCTTTCTCGTCGTTGGCCAGTGTTAGAAGGCGTCTGAACTGGGACCTGCCTAACTTGCTTATTGTGGGTGGTTTGTTTTCGACGGGCGCGACCTTAGTCAATGCCTTGCCGGACAGCAGACGCCGGCTAACGATCAGCCGTGCCGTCACGGGCACGACAGCCGGCGGCCGTACGTTAAACAGATTGTGATGGGGACGGCGCAGCAGCAGCAACGGTTGCCGCCATAGATTGGCGTGCCTCAGTTGGGAACTGAATGCGTTCGGGATCGTGAACGTGCAGGTTATTTGGTAGAGGCGTAGTGTTGGGCACACGTGCCGCAGCTTTCTGCAGTTTACCAACATTGTGATTTCAATGCGTTAGCGGTTTCATAGACAGCCAAAACGTTGTGCGAATATCCAGTGCAACTTGGTTACGTGATTATAAAAATATATGCAAAAAAAAAAAATAAGAAACTTTCGAATTTTGTCCCCCACTCAAACAGTCCACAGAACCAACCTAACAGCTGTTGCTGTTATGCATTATGTTCATTGAAAGGTTTCACACACCTAGCGATGGGATTTCGATTATGACGTCATGGCAAACTAGATAGGATGGAATTAAAAAAAGGAAATAAAATAAATTTAACCAAAGGTGTATATTTATAGATGCAGTTGCACATACATTATTCATAATAATAATAATAATAATGTTTTCGAAATGTTTTTCTAATTTGTTGTTATTTTATAAACACACTGGCCATTTGAATGCCTATGCAACAATGTTGCACAATCGATGAATCGATAACAAGCATTGGGCACAACACGTGCGCCGGCACGCAATCGTAATCGAAATTTGTATTTGCCTTTTAATTGACAAATTCCACAATATGGAAATAGGCGAAGGTAAGTTGCGCGCCAATAAAATAAATGATTTTTGTTACAAATAAACAAATTTGTAGAGCTACGAACATGGCTGCAGGACACGAAGAAAGCGTACACGGCCCGCATCGAATTCGCAATTAAAGCGTGGCAATCGCTGGAATTTGCGTACATCAACAAACACGAAATCATTTGCCAATGGCTCGCCGAGACTCTTCTGGCCGATGTGGAGGCCGTGGCACTGCCCGTCGCCCAGTTGCAGCAGCTGTTCGGCCTGCGCGCCCAGCCGGGCCTGGTCAACGTCTCCACCAAATCCGACCTGATTCTGGCGCTCCTCAAACGCGTGGAGAAGTCGCCCAATGAGCTGGGCCTGGCGCAGCTGCTCCAGCGCCTGCTCAACTTTGAGCTGGTGCAGGACGCGCTGCGTGCCGACTACACCATGGCTATGCGCTGCTACAGCCTCATCTTCAGCTGCTACGAACAGCAGATCTTGACCGCAGATCCCGTCCAGGTGCGGCATGCGGACTTTGTGCTCCCGCTGCTGCAGCAGCTGCGCGACTATGTCCAGCGTGCCCAGGATCAGAAGCGCCTGCTCGACGCCTACACCGAGACGGCGCTGCAGCCGCTCTGCCAGCTGCTGTTGCAGCTGCGCGAGCGCGACTTTTGCTGCTTCGAGCAGCTGGCCGCCCTGGAGCTGCAGTTCACCGAGCAGGCGGACATCGCCGTGTTCCGCCGGCGCATGTCCAGGCAGCCGATGCACGTGCAGCTCCTGCTGCTGGAGTGTGCGCTGCTCAACTATCGCTTCGATCCGAAGCAGCATTACCAGGTGGTGCATCTGTCGCTCGACTGGAAATCGGAGGCGCCCGCGGGCGTCGTCTGGCCGGAGAAGAGCACCAATCGCACCTACCTGGCCGTCAAGCTGGCCACGCACGCCTTCAACTCGCTGCGCCGGCACAACATACCGCTGCAGTTCACGGAGAAGACCCAATCCCACTGGCTGCCCACGCTGGCCAATCGGCTGTTCTATCTGGTGCGCCGGCACAAGTACCTCGATCTGGCCGATGTCGCCCAGCTGCTGGGCGCCGCGGTGCGCTGCAATCCGCTCCTGGTCGAGGCGAACCTCCATCAGTACACCATCTGGATGATGATGGCGGTGAAGCGCAGCGCCGAGGAGCTGCATCTGTGCGGCGAGTATCTGGTCCTGATGCTCGACTTGTGCCGGCGAATGAGTCGCACCGAACGCCTGGTGATGCAGTTGCTCAAATCGCTGCGCGAATGGCTGCAGAAGTTCGAGCTGCCCGCGCTCTCCACGCCGGACAGCAAACGCCCACGCCTGGCAACGGAAACCGAGACGGAGGCGACGGAGACGGAGACGGAGAGACCACCAGCAAATATCTATGTCCAGTTGATGTTCAAGTCGAGTCACGTCTCGGACGCCGCCTGCAGCTTGGAGCGCTTGGCGCAGACGTGGCCCGTCCCGGCGGGCGACGCGTTTACGCGCCTGATCAGCCAGCTGATGTCGAAGCCCTCCATTGTCATCTGGAAGATGCTGCTCCACAGCTTCGCCGAGCTGTTCGATATGGAGGCTCAGGCTGTCCTGCCCACCAATCTGGACTTTGCCATCGAGCTGCAGGCGACGCTGCTCGGCCAGTATCTGCTGGGCAGCCGCCTGGCGGAGCAGCTGCAGCAGCATCAGCCGGAGATCGATCAGCAGCGCCGGCACACGATCCGGGTGCTGCAGCAGTTTGGACGCCATCTGCTCGCCCGGGAGCACAATCGTCGCACGATGAACGTGTTCCTCGAGTGCGTCGAGCGGGCGACCAGCTTTGATCTGCTGCTCGCCTACTATCGGCCGGATGGCTTTAACCGGGCCCGGACGGAGGAGGAGGAGGAGGAGGAGGAGGAGCAGCTGCCCCAGCTGGAGCGCATCCTGGCCGGCGACGAGTGGGAGCTGATCCAGCAGCGTGTCCACAACTTTGGCAAGAGCTCGTGCCGCCAGCGATTGCAGCGTCTCGAGCTCCAGCTGCTCGAGAGCGGCTGGCTCCTGTTGCCCGATCGGCGCCACGAATCCTGCCCGGATGCACTGGTCGAACTGGTGCCCGGCCAGCTGTTGGCGCATCTGACGCGCGCCCAGAAACAGCTGCGCCTGCACCAGCACCAGCACCAGCACCGGTCGCAGGATCTGCTCGAGGATGCCGAGTGCGTTGAGCTGCTGGCGGTGCAGCTGCTCCAGGAGTACGCCGCCAGCCTGAAGGAGGCCAGGGTGAAGGGCAGCCTGCTCGGCAAGCAGCTGCCGCTCGCCGGCGACGAAGCAGCGCTGGCCAACAGCCTCCGGGAGCACTGTGCCAGCACCAAGCAGCCCGCCCTGCCTGAGGAGGCCAGCCGGACTCTGGTCGAGGCACTGCATCAGCTGCCGCTCGCCCAGCTCAACACGGGAATCAAATCACGGCTCTGGCTGCTCATCTTCACGCTCCATCACGATGTGCAACGCGCCCAGCTGACGACGCTCGCCGAGCAGCTGCTCGAGCAGCTCATCGGTGAGTCTGAATCCCAATGTACTCCATGTACACTAAGCTCTCTTGATTGATTGATTGACGGACAGCTTGTGGATGAGCCACTGTAGCCACTCACCAGGAGAAGTGTTTATCTCTGCAAAAATAACTGTTTTTTGACTGATTGATTGATTGACTGACTGATTGATTGATAGACGGAAAATTCTTCTGAGAGTAACTACATCTAAATGTTCATATTAAACAATTTATTTGTTTGACTATTTGAGTAATTGATTGACTGATTGACTCATTGATTGATATGCAAATAGATTTTGATTTTTTTGTTTAGTTGATTGATAGACGGAAAATTCTTGTGACAGTAACTACACCCATAACCCAGCATAATCTATATGCTCATATTAAACTATTTTTTTGACTATTTGAATAATTGATTGACTGATTGACTCATTGATTGATTGATTGATGGACAATTCTTCTAAGAATCACTGCGTCCATAATCCAGCATAGTCTACAAGTACATATTAATCTTTTTTTGTGACTTTTTCGAGTAATTGATTGACTGACTGACTGATGGATTGATTGACGTAGTGCTTATGGGCGAGTCGCTGCATTCAAGCATCAACACAAGAATCTAAATACTTTTCAAATGCTTGAATCGACAAATTTACCATTGATTGAAGAACCGACTGACTGATTGATTGATTGATTGATTGAAGATCAACGCACAGCGTAAACCGCTGGAGCTACACAGTTAATTTTGTTTTTATATTAGCTATTAATAATAAATAAAAACAAATTAATTAACATTTACTTTCTCTTTTACACCCACTCAGATTTGCTGCACTTTGGTCAGCCGCTGCCGCTGTGCGGCTACTTTCCGGAGCTGGAGCAGCTGCTGCAGCTGTTACCGTTGCCGACTGAGGGCGGCGAGGCTTCCGCCGCTTGGCGCTTCTACGAGACGTTCTTTGGCCGCTGCATTCGACGGCTGACGCCGGGCAGCGACGTGTTTCTGGGCAGCTGTGCGACGTACTTCCGGGAGCAGCTGGCGGCCACCTCAAAGCTGTCCGGGACGCAGTGCCGCCTGCTGCTGCTGGCCATTGGATCGCTGGCGAATGGAAGCGGCGTGCAGGCGAAGCGCCTCCAACGGCACCTCCAGCCGCTGCTCGAGATCTACGGCCAGTTTGTGGCGCACAAGTTTCGGTCGCACAAAAAGCCTCCAGCTGTCTACAAGGATTTCGTGCAGCAAACGCTGAGCGGATATGCCATCTATCTGAGCAGCTGCATCAACCGGGCCGCCAAGCAGAGGCGGGACGAGGAAGCCGCCACGGCGGAGACAACCACGTCCGAGTTCGTCCAGCCCATCGATGAGAACTTTCGTCGCATCTGCAAAATCTACATTGGCCACTCGGTAGGCGAACATTCTATTTTTTAACATTTCCCCAATTAACATAGATGTTAGAAGTTAACAGGTTATGTTAATGTTAATTTGAAAATGTTAAATTCAATCTCAGAAATGGTTAAAATTGCACAGAAATCAAAGGAATAATCGTTAAAAACTAAAGGGATTTGAATAGAAAGCATCTATAATGCTAGAATATATATATTCTTGAAGAGTATAGGATCGTACGTTTATTTCCTACTCTCGGTTTTTCAAGTTTCGTTAATTGAATTCAACATTGCTTCGACTGTTTTAATGTCAGCTGATGGATCGGAACACTATATAACACATTTTACTTTTTAATGCCTGTCAAGTTCTTACAAGACATTTTACTCAGACAAAAGTTGGGTTAGGTACGATTTTAAGGTTTGAAAACTTTCTTAAAAAGACAAATTCTTAATGGATTTTACATTTATAACGCTATTTTAGCCAGCAAATGTTGGGCTCTGACCGATTTTTCAGCTCCTGAATGAAATGTTTGCAATTAACTGTAATATACCGTTAGCGAGACAAACAAATGTTAGGTTAGGTAAGATTTTAAAGTTCACAAATGAACTCTATTAAGATTGTGGGTATATTTACAATTCAAATTGCTTTGAAAGCGGAAATATTTCTTTACCATCAACAAATTTACTGAAGAATTATATAACTGTAATATACCGTTAGCGAGACAAACAAATGTTAGGTTAGGTGCGATTTTTAAGTTCTTAAATTAAGTTTTAGGGTATATTTATAACTCAAACTGAATATTGCTTCACCATCAACAAGTATACTATATGATATCTTATATTTAAGTATGTATATTATATTAAGTGGTTTTCATATTTATAATCCAAATCGTCTCCTTCTCGTTATCCAGCTCAATTATCGGAATTCACATGCGATACGCCTACTGAACGTGGCGCTGACGCATCGCCAGCTGCTGCATTTGGACCAGGACGAGATCGAGTTCGTGCTGGACAGCTACTGGCGTCAGCTGAACACGGACATTGCGTCCGCTCTGACTCTCGACATGGCGAGCATTGAGCCGGCGGTCAAATTGATCATTGGCTACAAGACCAACGAGGATTTCCTGCTGCTGTTGCGCCGTTTGAGCCTCCAGCTGGACGGCATGCAGCGACCGGAGACCGATGAGCAGCATACCAGCCTGCAAAATGTGCTCATCCTGCTGGCGCTGTTCGCCAAGTGCTCCCTAAGCAGCATCAAAGGCGCAGTAAGAATCAATATATTTATACTTATTATACAAAGAGAAGTTTCTCCAATTTTTACTCCAATCCTTTTTGTTTGCAGATGCTCAACGAACACTTTGAGCTGATCAGCGGCAATGTGGCGCTCCGTCTGCCGGCGGCCAGCGATGCCGCCTATGCCGGCCATGTGCTCCGCCTGCTGGAGGCGCAACGTGCTCTGGCCACCAATCGAACGGTTCCGTTGACCGGCGAAACTCTCGACTCGCTGCTGGGCAGCATGCTCGATGTGAACATCAAGCGTTTCATTATCGCCGGCGGCAGCTGGACGGACTTTCGGCGGCTGCACGCCGCCCTCTCCGAGAACTGTTTGCTGCTGTTGCGCCAGCAGGCGTCCCTCATGTCCGACCGGGCCGCACAGTTGACGGCTCTGTGCCAGGATCTCGTCCAGTCGATTGTCTGCTATCGCAGCGAACGCAAACAGGCCCAGAGTCTCACCGACGAGGAGCTGGACGGCCTGTCCGAGCTGGCGCTCAAATTGGTCTCCCTGATGGCCGGCATTGCGGCCGGGCCGCAGGCGCTCGCCGTGAAGCGTGTGGCGCCCTTCCTCCTAATCTTTACCATCAAGCAAATGATCGCCACCGAACGGCCCACCACGCTCTTCGAGAAGGTTTGCAAATGATTCCGAATTCCGAAATTGAACTCCTAATTGAGCTCGTTTGCTTTGCAGGTGAAGGTGCACATGGATCGCTTCTGCCACGAGCTGATCAGCATCTGTGATCACCGCGCCGGACACTTTATTCTGCGCGCCAGCAGCGAAGCCGGCGCACGAATGTATCAGAACCTGGTCAAGGAGCACGACAAATACCACAAGTTCCGTGGCAAGGTCTAAAATATATATATATATATATACACATATATACATCTACGAGCTACAGTAAACAACACGTTCATCTGTTTATATCATCTAAAGAATTTTATTTTTTAATTACCTACAAATGTGCGCGAAAAATATCACGAAATTTTAAACTTTAAACATTTTGTTATAAAATATTGTATACCATATATAATCCTAATCAGTATCAACAGCCGAGTTCGTCTGTCTGTCTGTTTTCTTTATTCTTTGTGAATAATCGGTCCAAAATTTAATTTTTGTATACAAAACTTTTTTGTTTTTTAAGATACATTTATATATTTTTTTAAATATCTTGAACAAACTTGATAAATAATTTTTTTGCTATGAAATCTTTTGAATATCAGACTACTATATCATATAGCTGCGCAAGGAATAATAGGTAAACCCATTAGTTTTCCAATATATTAGTACAATATATTTTTTTTTTTTCCTAAAAAAAAGTATATTTTATTCTAAACTGGTTTTCAGTTACCTTAAATAATGTTGTTTGATAATTTTTTATATATACATATAATAATAGGAACACTATCGTTATTATTATAGTTAGTTGTGGTCCGATCCAACGGAATTAAGCTTTCAGTTCGGAGATATATTTTATGACAAAATTATAATACAATAACAAAAAAAAAAGAGTATTTAAAGTAAAATCTGTAAAGAGTAACAACAATAAAATTTAAATAAAAGTAAAAATTATGTTAAAATTAATTAATTAAGAAAAATGAGCTTGATTTTCTACAAAAATATAATGAAAATTTGTTTGATTTCTGATTTATTCGTCTACAAAGTTAGTTTAGTTAATGAATAAATATATAATTTACATCAAATGATTGATACATCTTATTGAATCTTGGGTGGGAGGGTAAGGGTGTTCATGTTGTGAAAAACAAAAATTCTCTCCAGACTGTGCCCAGGATTTAAGCTTGCGAGCAGGCAGAACAGTCTCCGTTTAAACAAATTATGTGAATAATGAAAGTTTTTTATGTTTTTTGCTAAACGTTCAATTCTATGCATCAAAATGATGTGATTTTAATTGTACTTGTTGTGATTGAAAATTGCATGTGTGTGTGTGTGTATTCCTTAGGCCACAAACATTTGGCAAACTTCGCACAATGGATGCTCGGCCTCTTCGGGACGATTGCCACTGCAGGAGAATTTAAAAGGGTAACATTATTGGGGTTTGGTCACACTAGCCTGAATACTTACAACAGGGTGACACATGTGCGGCAAATGAACTGGCTGCACTCGACACACGAATAGCCGCACTCCTCGCACAAATCGAACGTACAATTGACACAAGTGCCCCGTATCAGAGTCGGACGTCGACAGCAGGTGGAGAGTCGACGCTCCAGTCCCGGATTGGCCACATCTGGATTCAGATCGCGCAATATGATATTACCATCGCCGATCAGCTGATATTGTTCGCACAAATTGTGCGGCAATTGGTTCGCAGCCGGCTGCTCCCCAACGCCTCCTCCAGCCTCCTCCTTCCTGTTCCCATCAATATTGGCGGCTGCCTTAAACAGCATTTTTGTCGTTTTTTCTGTGGGTGTGTGTGTGTGTATTTTATTTATATTGTATGTGTTTTTGGTAATTTTATTTGGTGTACGCACCGTGCACGGCTTTCATTTTGTCTGGATCGCGTGAATCGTTCATTTTCTCATTCACGAAGACTTTTGTTTGAGTAACATTGTTGTTGCTCTCATCGTCGGCGGAACGCATGCGCTTCAAGGGTTTGCCTTCCATTTTTTGTTGCTTCTTTTTTTTCAGTAATTGAACTTACGTTTTAAAAACCAACAAAAAAAAATGCTCGTTTGGTTATTTTTTTGGCGATTTTTATCTTCTGCTTTAAAAGCCGGCTTGTTCTTAATGACACTGCTGCTGCAATTGAAATGAATATCAATTTTGCTGAATGACAGGCCCGTTGTTAAGCTTTTAATGTCAATTGTCAGTGCTGCATTTAACAGCTGTGCGCACAACAACAACAATAACAACAACGAAAGTGTTGATCAATGTGCATTGTGGCCGCCAATCGGCGCACCGCCACAAACGAGTGTTGGCTAACTGGCGCATCGTTGCGCTGGCCACACTTGAATATTGAAATATTTTAAAAATTCAAAAATTAAAACTCACAAAATTAACACAATCTCTTGAATTTGTTTGTTAAAAACAAAAAAAAACTATTTGTGTTTGTGTACAAAATACAAAAGAATTTTGTTGCAGTTTTTAAATGTTTTATTCGTTTAACTCAAAATTTACAAATCGAAATGAGCTTGAAAGTAAATCAAAACGACTGAAGGCCAAGCGCTCTGTGTTTGTTCGAGAACAATTTTGGAAATGCCCACTTGATCGCTTTCGATTCGATTTCGATTTGATTTGAGTTTGAGTTTGAGTTGGATTTGATTTTTTTGATATCTAATTTTGGTTTGAGGCCTGCATTCGCCTATTATTATGCCCGGTGTTGCGGCCCTTGGCGAGTTTTGTTGTCTGCTTCTCGTCCTTTTTGAGGTAATCGCTATTCGATGAGTTTCCGTTCGATTTGCTCGTCTTCTTCTTCAGCGATATGTCCGATTTGGAGCTGCCGAGCGTCGACTCGGACTCCCTTTTGGCCGCCAAACGCAGCTCGGCGGCGGCTTCGCGCTGCTTGCGCACCAAAGCCAAACGGGCCAGATCCGCATTCATCTCGACCGAGGTCTTCTGGCCGGAGCTGGAGCGCTGGAGCTTCTCGCGACGTGGCCTCGACTCCGGCACCGGATCCTCCAGAGCTTTGCCCCTGGTTCCCTGCGCTTTGGTGAGCAGTGCGAATTTCACGCACTTTTTGATCGAACGATTCGGATTCGAGATCTCGATGAGCCCCTCAACGGCTCCGCCCATCTTTTTGCCCCTGATCACGTTCTCGGGTTCGTTGTTCTCGTCCACGCTGCCGTGGCTCTTGTTCAGGTTGGGGCCTTCGGAGGCGGCCGCCTGTTGGAGCAGGCCGCCCTCGAGCTCCTGTTCCCGCTGCAGTTCCTCGACCGGCGTAAATTGGCGGCTGCGCCCCTTGTGGTTCACGAACTTACCGCGCGGCATTCTTCGCTAGTTTCTTTTATTTTTATTGGTCTCTTTTTGCTATGAAAGCAATTTGGTTTTTTTTTTTTTTTTTTTTTTTTCTATTTGCTTAGCTCAGGTGACAAACAAGAATGAATTACAATAGCAGCTTAACACGAGACAGTTGAAGCAAAGCCGATCAAAATCGAATGATGTTCGAAAATAATTAAGTTACCTATGCAAATATTTGAATTCGTTGCGAGGCGCCAAATTGAACGTTGGCTTATCGATAAGCGATAACTTTAGAGCTTAACAGTGCTAACACAATGTTAACTTAACAGCACTGCCTTGGCATTGCGCACACGAAAGATAAGCTATCGTATATCGAAAGTGGACACGCGTTTTATAGCACTTTGTTGTTGCCATTGAGCATACGAAATCGTATCGTAAATCGACAGTGCCGTGAACATTTTGAGTTAAAATTGAATTTCGACAGAATTTACAGTTCAAATTCGTCAGTACAGTACACACACGCTGAGGCGCGTACGCATGCAGCAGCAGCAAACAGCGTTGGCGGCAACAGGTAGCCACAAGAACAACAACAACAACAACAATCGCACAGCAACAGCTGACGACGCAACAGAAACGGAAGAAGAAGCAGCAACAGCAACGAGAGCTCTGCACAACATCGATAGAATCGAGACTTGATTTACAGTTGACGACGAGCGTTCGCGGCAACAGCTACATATTTGTTGTTTTTTTGTTGTTGTTGCTTGTAATTGATTGAGATATTAAGCGAACAATGTCGGTGGGTGACAACACGCCCGTTTTGCGTAGCTGCATCGAGCTGCCGCTCGCCGAGGAGGAGCTCCTCGAGGTGACCGCCAAGGCCAAGGACTATGCGATAATGCACGGCGCCGCGATGCGCTCCAAGACCAGCTTCAGTCCGGATTCGCTAAATGTGCGTTAAATATTTACACACACATATCTATATTCATTTAATTATTAATTTATTGTTTTTTGTGTTCGGTTTAGTTTGCGCCCTTTGTGTTGGTGCCCTCGTCCTTTCCGCGCAAGGAATTCGAGAAGGCCATTGCCCTGCAGCCGATTATTAATCGGCTAATGCATAATGTGGCGCACGATGAGGAGTTCATCACCACAACCCTGGCGGAGACCATCAAGGTGGATGAGTTTACGGCCAATCTGTTTAACATTTATCGCAAGGTGTTGGCCCACGGATTCACCCAGGTGAGATAGTTTCCGTTTGTAGCACATCCAACATCACCACACCCAACACCATAATTACCATCATCGTCATCATCATCATTATCATGATTGCACCCACATCCAACATCCATCCATCATCCACCACAATTGGCTGCATTTCCCCTCAATTCATTTGCATATGCACTGCACTCAAATCCACCACGAATTCAACGCGAACTCACCACAGCATTCCCAGCTGCAGGGTCCAGGCTGCTAGTTCAGGTGTCAGTTGGTTTTCTCTCGCTTGTTCTTTTCCCCCCCACCCAATTTATTTCGCCACCCTCTTTATTTTTTTTTTTTTTAATCATCATATTCATGTTCGACACTTGGGTCATTATCTTATCGACATATCATAAATCCCATTGCCCCAAAACGGCTCTCAGCTAATCTCAAGCGTTGCCACTTGATTTATGCACACTTCCTGCACTCTGGCCACACGGCAACGCTGCTGCTGCTGGCTGCTGCTGCCGCCGCCGCCGCTGCCGCCGCCGCTGCTGCTGTCGCCGTTGTTAACACTAGTTTACAAGCATATATTTTTTTTAATTTTTTACACTCGACAAATTAAAGTGTTTTATTTTTGTTGCAAGAAAATTTAAAAAAAATTAAATCATAAATCATTTCAACGTCATGTTTTAAATTATTTTTTTTTTTTCAATAAAGTAACATTTTTGTTGAATTAAAATTTGAACAAATTTTTTTAACTACAAATTAAAAATAAAACAAAACCAGTTGTAGGTTTTTGGCTTAACAATATTTGAATGACAAATGAAATAATAAAAAATACTAATAATAATTATGAAAAACAATTTTCTTTTTTATAACTTTTGTGATCAGCGAAGCAGATCAACAATTTTTTTGTCGAGCTAAATTTTTTTGGTGTATGCTAGTGTAATCAGTGCCAATTTTGCTCTAATAACTTTTTTCAAAAGTTTTTTAGTTTGGGTTTTCTAAAAAGTTTTCTCTCTTTCCCTCCCTCTCTCGCTCTCTCTCTCTCTCTCTCTCTCTCTATTTCTTTGTGGTGCTGCTCCTATTGTTTGCGTTGTTGTTGTTGTTGTTATCGTCGCTGTTGATATGCCCAGCTTAATGTTTTATCTATCCCAGCTATAAACAAACAAAAATAATAAAAAAAAAAAATAAACAAAAACAAAACAATTTTACTCACGCATTGATTTGACATTTTCTGCTTTCCTCGTTTCAACAACCAAATAAAAAAAAATGCCAAAAATAAAAACCTGAAAAAACCGTTTTAAAACAAACCAAAAAAAAAAAAAAAACAATTCCGAAACCCAACCGAAAAAACAAAACTGTGTTGCTCCTATTATGGCAATCGTTATCGACTGTTATCGTCTATCGAAACTGATTCACACATTGAACCCACACCAACCAACAAATAAACTCTCCCACACACACACACACACACACACACACACACACACACACACACACACACACACACGCACACACGCACACACACATTGTCAACCAAAGCGCATTTCATTGGGGATGCTGCGCAGCGATCTGATGCTGGAGTCCCGTTGCACGGAGCTGCCGCCCATGCTGGACACGAGCGCTGGCGGCGACGACGACGACGATGCCGAGGAGCAGCAGAAGAAGCAGCAGCATCAGCAGCAGCATCAGCATCAGCTTCAGAAACGGATGCCAACCAAATTGGGTTGCGGTTCATCGGCGTACTGCTGCTGGAAACAAGTCGAGATCAATACGATAGCATCGGGTTTTGGCCATTTGGGACCAGCAAGTAAAACCATTCAAAGGTGCTGTCTCACTCTCTCTCTCTCTCGCTATCTCTCTCTCTCTCTCTCTCTTTCACTACCTATCTATCTATCTCTCTCTCCCATATAAACACTCGCATTGCCTGCACATAACAAAGCCTAACCAAAGCCACACACACACACACACACACACACACACACACACACACATGACAAAGTAGCCTAAGGATCAGTTTTATATATAGGGGCATATCCCTGAAGAACTTACCTTAGCTTCAATCACAAAAAAGTGTTTCCAGAATATAAATAAATTTTTTGGTCTAAAATTTACTTATAGATTAATCTATACGGGAATATTTCGTAGTCTTTCGTGTTTCCAAAAGTTCGAAGCTAAGCTAGAATATTCAATTAAAATTGAATATTTTATAAGTAATAGATACCACAAATTAATATATTAATATGAAAATAAATCCTTGAATCCTTAATACATACATAACCTATAAATATTATAGAACTCTAGAGTTTATGTACAAACAATTCTATAGGAGGAACATATACAGGAACAGATTTATTAGGAAATACAAATTCTTCTCATAAAAAACAGAAAATTATGCTTAAATATGCCAGAGATTTAAGGGGGTGTACTCTATGGAACCTAGAAAAAACCAGATATAAATGTACTTTAAACTAAAGAATGTGCTGGAAAGCTAAAGTTTTTGTTTTAATCAAATAATTAATTACTAATAATCATATGGAAGTATATTTAAAACTTATCAGATATTTATAAATATGAATTGAGATAGCGCAAATTCTCGAGAATTATGATGATTATACTTCACAATCAAAGCCTCAAAAAAAAAAAACCAGGGTTAATTATACATATTATATATATATATATACGATAGTTGATCAGGGTAAAATTCTGGGACTGTGCTTAGCTGGGTAATGAAGCCAACATTAACTCATTTTAAAAGTTCCCTTTCTACTTTCTACTTACCTTCCCCTATTAATACACACAGCTACACATATCTATGAAAGTTATATAATTATGCCGTGTGTGTGTGTGTGTGTGTGTGTGTGCTTGGGTCTGTTGTGTGTTGTTTCAACTTTTTTATTATCCTGGCAATGCTATTTATTTCGTTTGCCCAGTTAAGCTATATAAATATGTAGCGCCCATAATTCATCATATATTTATTGATTATTATAATTATTATATGATTTATTTTTTATATACATTTATATATCCGCATTATATATAATATGTACATGTTTGTTTGAGTCCTTTTAAAAAATGCTCATTTTCGTAGTTGTTTATTTGCTTGCAAAAACGCTCCCGCCCCTGCCACGCCCCCCCCGCCCCGCCCGCTCCGCTTGCCATGCCTACCCAGCCTGGCCAATATTCTATATTCTAAATATATATACAATATATGAAACCTATATATACATATATATCTTTATTCTCTCTTCTTCCTCCTTAAATCCATGTGAGCTATGCTTCTTCTTCTGCTGCTTTCTTATCTTAAATCCTTGCAGGAGCTTCTATGTACATATATATGCTTGTTCAGCATGAATATCGAAGTAGTAGCCAAGTCTGTCTGTTAATATGAAAAAAGTCGCTTAACTTTTAAACTTTCTTAATGAAACTTTCTATGGATTCGGATCGGCTTACTATATAATATAGAAGAAATCGGTCGAAAATTAATTTTTTATCTGAAAAACTATCGATAAATAAATTAGTTTTGATAGGAAAAACTTTATTCTGTTTTTCAAGATATTTGTACTAAACTCAATATTTACAAACTTCTGAGCTATATCATTATCAAGATCGAACTAATGTATCATATAGCTGCCATAGGAACAATCGGTTGAAAATTAACCTTTTGTTTTTGTTCTTTCAAGATTAAATGTTTTAAACAAAATTGACTGAAATAGGAATAATCAAAACTTTTTTTTAAGATATCTTGAATTAAACTTAAAAAATAATATTATAATGGTTTCGATATCGGACAACAGTCGGTTCAAAAATTATGTTCTTCCGTAAAAAAAAAGTGGGCACTGCAAGGGTATTTAAACTTCGGGTAGGCCGAAGCCCACTTAATCCTCTTGGCTTCTTTTCTTCGTCTGTTTGCCTCACTTCGTGTTGTCTCTTTCTCTCTTACTCCCTCCAATTATGCTTTGTTTTTACAGCTAAATAGAAGCGTACATGTGTGGAGCTATTTATACAAACGGTTAATTAGCTTTGTCATTCAATCAGCTGAGTCTTATCGCTATGAAAATGACCGCAGAACAATAACAAAAAACTTCTTAGTAACCAAAACCCACAAAAAAAACACACACACACACACACACAAATACGTCATGCGATGAGTAGCGTTCAGATTTCTGTTAATGAAGTTTTCAAGTTACTCAAAATTCAATTAAAATAACAGAGCAGAAAACAGCAACAACAGCAACAATTGTGCAGTCAGAAAGAGAACGAGATACGAAGGGAATGTTGAAAAAAGAGCAAAAAAAAAGTGTCACAAATCAAAAGCAACAACAAAAAGTAGCCGTTATTCCTTCAGTGTGTGTGTGTGTGTTGGAGTTGGAGTTGCATTCAAATCGTTTCGAACATGTTCAATTGAACCTACTTAGCGGAACTTAAGAACTACGAACTTTTGAACTTTTCATTTTATAACCGTCTTAAGCTCGATACTCTAGACTGATATATTCAGAACTTCGAATATTTCTAAAACGCTAATTCTTTTTATTTAATTTAGAGTAAATGTCACATTTTATCAGATGTATGAAAATAATCGATATATTTACAATTTCGTATTAGAATAATTTTAAAACGCTATTTGGGCTTAAGTGAGTCCTGGGCTTAAACTTTTTTTTTTTTAATTTAGGGTAAGATTATTCCCAATATGCTATATTCAACGCGGGAAAGAGTTTAATGAACTTTAATCGAGAATGTAGTTCATTTCGTTCATTTAAGTGCAGTGGTTCAAACGAACTTGTTTTAGAACGATTCGATACAAATCTGCTGCAGTTATTTTTTTGAACGTATGTTTGCTGCAAGACACACACACACACACACACACACACTTACACACACACAGTCAACCACTCAATCAGCTGCTTGGAGCCAGCCTGAAGATGCATTAATTCATTAAATCAGACCAATCGAAATCGATAAATTCTTTAAATCGAACTGCATTTGCTATCGCTTTCATTGCTCTCTCACTTTTCATCTGTATCTCTATCTCTCTCTCTCTCTCTCTCACACACACTTACACACACAAACACACACGCAGCGTTGTCAACCGACTCTCTCTATTTTTAGTATTTTTTCAGTATTATTTAAAAATTAAAAACCCACTTAATCTACAAATATACACATTAATATTTTTCAATTCGTGCAACGAAACAAATATTTCAATAAATTTTAGCTTAGCTTAGTTTAGTTTAGGCTAATTGCTGCTAATATGTATTTATTAAGCAGTTACTGTATAAAAAAAACACACACACATCTCTCTCTCTCTTTCTATATATATATATATAATGTATAACGATCAATTGCAGGCTTATAGCGTCGGTCTATTACGTTCTGACTATTTGGCTCACGTGTACGAGGGCTGTGCAATAAAGCAGGTTGAAATCAACACGATTGCCTCCAGTTTCGGTGGCATTGCTACACATTTGGTGCCTCTGCAGAAGTATTATGCGCTCTTCTCTCTCTCTCTCTCTCTCTCTCTCACACACACACACATGCACTCTATTTTTCCTCTCTCTCTCTCACACGCACCCCATCACCTGTTAATTTAGCACACTGTTTATATAATGCACTCTTATTTTATTAGTTTAGATCAAGTTTGGGCCTGTCTCAAATTCCATTTGTAATTAAAATTTTATCGATTTTGCCATGTTCGCCTGTCTGTCCGTCTATAGAAGCTTACAATTTCAAATTGTGTTGTTCTATAGAATTCTATAGGCAGAATAAATTCATCACATTCTTTGCAATATTATACTCCATGTACCTGATATCGATAAATATCGATTTCAGAACCAGGTTTATCTGGACGATTATAAGAGCAAGAACTATAAAATTTGACAGCTAGCTTTCTGATGACCTCCCCTAAAGATCTAATTGTCCGAAAAGTGACAGTTATCGATTTTTTTCAAAAATTACAGTTTTAATGTCCGAAAAGTGACATTTATCGAAATTTTTCCAAAATTATGGTTTTAATTGCTTTAAGTAGACGGTTACACACGTCCGAAACGTTCTTACTTGTTTGTTTTTAACAATATCTTAATCGATAAATATCGATTTTAAGGCATTTTTTGAGCATATCTCAATGATTATTAGAGCTACAACTGCCGAATTTCGTATAGAATACACAGATCGTAGTGGGTAAATTTTTCACAAGGGTATCTTCTAGTTGGGCACTCCCGACTTAATTAAGATGGAATTTGGCGCAGGTCTTTGCTCACACTCACTTGCACACTCACACATACGCACATGGCAGCACGCACTTTACTATAACCAGAACACCACCCCTCTCCCCCCCCCTCGCTAGATCGCCCCTCATCTGTAATTAGAAAGCACATTTGGCCCCTTAAAACGTTGCCATCAAACTGTAAATGGCATGACATCCCTCTCACTCACTCTGTCTCTCTCTCTCTCTTTCTTCATGTACTGTCTGCTTATCTCTCTCTCACTCACTCGCTCACTCTCTCTCTCTTTCACACGCTGTTTGGCTTTTGGTTATGGCTTTGACTTGAGCTTTTTGATGCTATTTTTAAAACCGTTTCCTTAACCGAACCCACAAGAAACCCTTTTTAATTGCCTGCTAATACCCCCCCCAACCCACCCCACTTGTTTTATTGTGCATAATGTTGTTGTTTGTTATTGTTTGAACTACTCTCTCTCTCTCTCTCTCTGTCTCTGTCTTTGTCTGTCTCTCTGTCTCTCTCTCTCTCTCTCTCTCTCTTTGCCCTCCTTATTATACGAGTTAATAATCGAGTCTCTCTTTTTGCCGCCGCCCAATCTTTCAACCTGCCCACACAGCTTCGTCCTACGAGAACTGGGCCATGCCGAGAAATTGCAGCGCGTAAGTACAGTAGTACTCACAACAAATACAGTGCTCGCTCGATAATCGAAACTAATTCAAATAAACAAAATAATATCATCTCTCAACATTTACATCTTAGAAAAATATTTACATATCTTATTGAAAATGGATAAAAAAAAAACATTTAGTATTTTTTTTTTTTTTTTAATATAAAATCGGTCGAGATTTGAGAAAGTTATGGGAACCTAAAATTTAGCAAAATTTACTTGTCTAATTTTTTGTCAATTTTGGTGTGATTTTTGACACCAAATTTTAACCCCACAGAATCACTTAAAAAGTTGTATTATATACTAATTTTGGTACCCGCAATCGATTAAAATTAAAATTTCATTATTGTAAATTTCGAAGAAAAAAATTTTTCAATAAAACTAAGACGGGAGTAAAAAAAACAAAAAAAAAAGATGAATCTAGAGTCGAACCCATGACAAAAGTGGTAAAAAAAAAAAACATCAAAATCGGTTCAGATTTAAGCAGAAAAATCGACCCGTCTAGCATCCCTTTAAAGCTTTTCATATTTTCATACTATTTTGGTACCCGCAATCGATTAAAAATTAAATTGAAAAATTAAAAATTAAAAAAAAAAGAATTTTTTGGGGAAAAAAATCACAAAAAAAAAAACAATAATTACACACTAAATAAATTGAAATATAGAATCAATTTAGATGTGAAAAATCATGACGAAAATGCTAAATACGGATTTGACAAATTTATAATTTTTATTCAAAAAATACCAGACTAAAGAAAGAATACCGAGTATTCTTCGAATATCGAACGTGCACTGTTTTTTTTGTTTGTTTTTATTTATTTGATGCCCGTTGCAAGCCTAATCCTCTCCACCCCCTCTGAAACAGATGCCCAAGAACGAGGCGCTGGCCGGCTTGTGCGATGGAATGGTGAAGGCGTGGGATATATATGGGAAGGCGCAGGCCGTCATCCTGTTCATCATCGAGGATGTCTCGTATAACATTTGCGATCAGCGCTTCCACGAGTTCTACATCCGGGAGACCTATCCGCATATCAAGGTGCTCCGCCGCACCCTCACCCAGGTCCACAGCGAGGGCAAGCTGGGCCAGCGCAAGGAGCTGCTGCTGTGCGTTAGCGTCTCCAAATGCTCCTTGAGTGCTTCACTAAATCCTGTCTCGCTCTCTCTTTCTCTCGCAGCGGCGGCACCGAAGTGGCCGTCATCTATTTCCGTGCCGGCTACGAGCCGGGCCATTATCCCTCCCAGGGCGAGTGGGATGCACGCTACCTGATGGAGACATCGCTGGCGATCAAGTGCCCCTCGATCCAGTATCATTTGGCCGGCACCAAGAAGGTGCAGCAGGCACTCGCACAGCCGGCGGTCCTCGAGCGTTTCATCAACGATCCCGAGGAGATTAAGGCCGTTGGCAAAATCTTCACCGGCCTCTATTCGCTGGACGACAACGAGGCGGGCAATGCCAACTACGAGATGGCGCTGCGCACACCCGAGAAATTTGTCCTGAAACCGCAGCGCGAGGGCGGCGGCAACAATGTCTACGGCCTGGACATACCCAGCGCACTGAAGGTGGACACTGCTCCTCCAAATTTTACAATCCAAAAAAAAACTGAAATTTTTAATCCTTTCTAGCGAATGTCGCGCGTGGAGCGCTCCGCTTGGATACTGATGGATCTGATACATCCGCCGCTGTCGCAGGGCTACATGGTGCGTCCCGGCGGCAGTATGCCGCCCCAGATTGTGGACATGGTCTCCGAGCTGGGCATCTTTGGCGTCATCATCGGCGATGCCGAGCACATTGTCCACAACTACCAGGCGGGGCACATGCTGCGCACAAAGCTATCGACGGCCAATGAGGGCGGCGTCGCCGCCGGCCTGGGCGCCCTCGACAGTCCCTATCTGATAGACACGGACGAGGAGGATTAGCCACCCGAAAATATGCCTTTCAAGTACTTAGCAATTGTGAGAACGAAATGAAAAGATTATCGAAACTATTTTTGTAATGCGCGTAGAGTTTGTAAATTTGGTGCAATAAATTCAAAATGTAAATACCCCAAGGATGGATCAAGGATCCATTTCAAGCTTCTTATTAAAAGTCATATAATTACCAACAAAAAAAGTCGTTATGTAACAAAAAGAGACCTAGGTAATTTAACAATTTTGTGGAATGTTGAGCTTGGAACACCCCCGAGATTTTTTAGCACCATTTAAAAGACAATTTGGACGTCTAACGCACCAGCTTGCGGTAGGTGGCATCCATGAGGTGATCCACCAGTTTGTCAATCGGATGCACAATCAATGGGATGCTCGCCAGGCCAATCGCTGTGGGCATCGTCTTGGCCAGGAAACGGGGCGAATTGCGCAGCATGAAGCGGCTGAGCGCGGTGATCCTGCCGAGAAAATGTTGGAACATTAATTGGGGAGTGCAAACAATAAAAGCGAGTTGAATCGAAGAGATACCGATTGATGGTCAGGCCGGGTATTATGACCGAGGCGAGCATCTGCCAGGTGAACACATCGGCGCCAACTAAAGCCACCTCGCGATCGGTGCCTCCCGCCTGCTTCTGGCGCAGCGCCTTGTCAAACGTGTCCGTGCAGACATAGCCAACGGCCATGCCATAGGAGGCGGCCACCAGGGATTTGGGCACAAGCGGACGGAACGCCTCGCCGACCTCGTTGCTATACCCTATGATAATGTTGGTGCTGGGGTTGGTGAGTTCCGTGCGCACCAAATCGGATGTAGCTCACCCATGTAACGTATGAAGGTGTGCCGAAAGATGTCCACATCCGTTCCCGGATTGTATACTTGTTCTTTGCGGTTGTCATTCTCGTTGGGGTTCTTCTCAGCCATCGTCAGGCAGTTCGCTTTATTGTCCAGTTGCGTAACGACGAAAACAATTTAAAAAACAAAATAATTTATGGGACAATTTAAAATCTCAACACATTTCATATGTTGTGTTCGTTTAGTGAGACTGGCAATGCTGTAGAGTTGTCATCAAAAATATCAGTGTATCGTTGTATCGATGACAGCAAGCATTTGCCTATCGTTGGCCCGCCACAAGCTATCGTGAAAACGTCAAGCGTATCATGGTTCATTTTTTTGTCGTGAGCGTGCGTGCGAGTGCTTTTTTAACATAAAAAAAGATCCTTAAAATTGCCAGTTTTGATTCGGGTAAGTTGTTTCCATATGCATGAATGCATAGCTAAATGACGCCGGCCTTGGCGGCGAACAAACAACGTTTGTCTATGCGGCGCGCGCGGCAAAAAGACAGCCACAAGCCACCGCACACAGACACAGGCACACGCACACACAGACGCGTGCAGATGATGCAAAAAACACAAACAACTTGCAAATTTTGACAATGTATTTGGTCATGTTCTTGTTCTCTTTCTCTCATGTGCCGCATTGTTTATGCCGCTTTTCTTCTCTGTGTCTCTTTAGCTCGCGATCTTTTTGCGCACCTGGCACCTTCGGATTCCCCGTTCCTTGCCGACAGTTGGTAAACGTGCTGTTGTTGTTGTTGTTGCCGCCATGTCCGACTACAGCGACCTGGATCGCCAGATCGAGCAGCTGAAACGCTGCGAGATCATCAAAGAGAACGAGGTGAAGGGCCTGTGTGCAAAGGCGCGCGAAATTCTCGTCGAGGAGGGCAACGTTCAGCGCGTGGATTCGCCGGTGACCGTCTGCGGCGATATACACGGCCAGTTCTACGACCTCAAGGAGCTGTTCAAGGTGGGCGGCGATGTGCCCGAAAAGAACTATCTCTTTATGGGCGATTTTGTCGATCGCGGCTATTACAGCGTCGAGACATTCCTCCTACTGCTGGCTCTCAAAGTCCGCTATCCGGATCGCATCACGCTCATCCGCGGCAATCACGAATCTCGCCAGATAACCCAGGTGTACGGCTTCTATGATGAGTGCCTGCGCAAATACGGCTCGACCGCCGTTTGGCGCTACTGCACCGAAATCTTTGACTACCTCAGCCTCTCGGCGATCATCGATGGCAAGATATTTTGCGTGCACGGCGGCCTCTCGCCATCCATACAGTATTTGGATCAGATACGGAGCATCGATCGCAAACAGGAGGTGCCGCACGACGGACCCATGTGCGATCTGCTCTGGAGCGATCCCGAGGACCAGACCGGCTGGGGCGTATCGCCGCGCGGCGCCGGCTATCTCTTTGGCTCCGATGTCGTCTCCCAGTTCAATCGGACCAACGACATCGACATGATCTGCCGTGCCCATCAGCTGGTGATGGAGGGCTTCAAATGGCACTTCAACGAGACGGTTCTAACAGTCTGGTCAGCGCCCAACTATTGCTATCGGTAAGGTGTCCAAAAAAAAACTGATTTTTGATATTTCATTTACAAACTATGTTTTTCCTTCCTCTTTTTTGGGTCAGCTGCGGCAATGTGGCAGCTATTTTGGAACTGAACGAGTACCTGCATCGCGACTTTGTCATCTTTGAGGCGGCACCGCAGGAGAGTCGCGGCATACCCTCGAAAAAGCCACAGGCCGACTACTTCCTCTAATATGGAACAAGCAAGGAACAGCAATCAGAGAGAGAGAGAGAGAGTTCATCGGATTTGGAGCTGCAAACATTTGATAACTGCCTGCCTGCCTCAAGCAAAGAAATTAATCAATTATATACATTATACACACACACACACACACACACACTCATTTAACTGTAAGGCCACAGCGACACCAAATGCCGAACTGCGCATACCCTGCAAAACTTTCTGCATACTTTTCCATTTACATATAGATTTCTCTTTATAAGGAATTTTTTTTATTTTTTTTCGTGTTAAAATCTTTTTTTTGTCTTTTTCCGATTCTCATTTTAAGTTTTTTTTTGTTTTGTCCGTCTGGTCTGTGGTCGTCTAAGCTAGCTTAACATAGCTGATTTACTATTAGATCTAGTTCGATCTTAGTTCGTCTTAAGCATATACATTTATATATATATATTAATACATACATATATGTAGGGTATTTGATGTGCATGCAGTTCGGGCTCGGACGTCAAATGGAGAGAACTGATTTGGGAAGCTGCGGCAAATGCATTGTAATAGTAATAGTTGTATTAATAATATTAATAATAATATTAATTGTAAGTAGTTAAGACCTAACACAACACACACACACACACACACACACACATACACATACACATACATATATATATACATACTTCGATCTACATAAATATGTATGTATATATATATTTAAAAAAGAAAAAAATATTTAATTATAGAATTTGTAAGCTAGCGCGTATATCAAAACGAAAGTCTTGTTTTTTTGTATACTCTGTAAGAAATGTATTGAGGCATATTGGTTTTGACCACCTCCGCTAAGCAACAGTCGATTCCTGCAATTGGCGCAATTTATTCGCATTCACTTACAAACTAAACGTACACATAAAATAGGATATATATATATAAGATAGATATTTATGGATCATATGTGGCGCTTGTGGAGTTCTTGTCGGACATTATCTGGTTCGCATTTACTGCTCCTCCAATGACAGGCCGTGCTCGCGCATGTGCTCCATGATGCAGCTCTCGTAGGCAACGGCCGCATCGCAGCTGAAAAATGTAAGAAAGATTTAAGCTTGCATTTTCAACGGATTCACGTGGAGAATACTCACTGATCCTCGGGCACCTCGATGGCCTCGCACTTCTCGACGATGTCGCCGCCGGCGTCTTCCTTCTCGGCATCGGGTTTGCTCATATGCTTAACCATTTCCAGGGCGTGCTCCTTGCTCAGCTTGCCATCGTCGTCCATCTGCAAAGCATGATAATTTAATCTTTATCTTGATGTGATTGATGGTGATTGATGATGGACAGATGAAGCTTGATTTGCTGCATGCAAATACCAGTATAAGTACAGCTTTTTGTGAGAACTGATTAATTGATGTACTAACTTTGCCCAGAATTGATTAACGATGATGATTGATTGACTGATGAATTTTGATTTTACCAATTGACTGATTGAGGGACAGCATAAAGTTCGGATATTTAATGTGTTCAAATAACAGCACGACAATCTATATGAACGCAACTCTTTATGCAAAGTTGATTGATTATGATTGATTGACTGACAGACTGATTGATTGCCGAACTGATTGCTCATCGTTGATTCTCAACAATCAAAGACAGACAAAACAATTGATACATATATACATATAAACCAGTTTAGACCGATTGATTGACTGACTGACTGACTGATTGATGATCAGCGCACAGCGCAAACCGTGAAAGCTACGCAGCCGAGTTTTGTAACCCGGATGGCAAATGAGATTGATGGATTGCTTACAATTTCGAACTTCTTCATCATGCAGGCTCGGAGGCACTTGCCCTCGTGCGACTCGGCGGGCTCATGCTTCATCATGTGCTCCACATCCTCTGCAAAACAAAAAGGGAATCGAACGTGAGTCCGAGCGGAGCAGGATGAGCACCGATTTACTGACCCTCGGTGGCGCCCGATTCGGTTTTGCACTCCTCGGCCGCCTCGTGGACGTGCTCCTTGGTGATATCCTCGTGCGGCTTGGAGGAGACGTTGGCCACAGCGACCAGGACGACGATCAGTGCGAGCCAGACTAGACGCGACATGTTCAACGATAACGACTTGGTTGCGCACTGCGATCGCCGCCAGCGTTTTTATAGCCCAGCCCCAAGTCTCAAGTCGAACGTCTCCGACGGCGTCTCCGGCTCCAATTAAAGCGCAATTATTGGCCAATAATGACATTGCACGGGATGCGGTCGCGGCTGCACTACATGAGCAGCACATGACACTCGATCTGGACGAGATCCGGCGGAGATGCCCTCCGCTGGGCGACGTGTGAAAAACGCTTCAATCGCCCCTCGCTGCACCCGCCGCTTTTCCTTTTGTTCCCCCCCATGCAATTACGTGTTTAATTAGCGGCTGACATGAAATCAAATCGAAATGTTTTAATGCGAAAACAAGCAGCAATAAATATTGGAATCGGGTGTACACGACTACGCAATACTCTCTCTGTTCACACAGTGCAGTACAGTCGAAAACGGTCGGAATTAATTATTGCCATTTCAACTATGTATGTGCATGTATGACATTTTATGCACAAACCCAATATGCCCCGTTTGCCAGCATGCGAACAGCGTATAAGACAACAACTCAAAACTTCTAACGGCTGACAGACAGAGACAGCAAATCAGCTTTTCAAATTGATCGATTTAACTACATAAATATATCTGTTCGGGTGGCAGCCACTTCACAAACATTTATTAAATATATTTATTATAATAATAATTGCACACACGTGACCGCAAACACACACTTGTAATTTCTATTTAATTAATACTCAAATTTTCACTCAAAATAGCACCATTGGTGAATTTATAAATGTGCATGTGTGTGTGTGTACGCAAAGCTTTGCATTGGTTGCGAAAGACAGCACAAAGGCAGTGCAATTACAGTAAATACGCCAATCTGTGTTCAAATTACACACACATGCATAAATATGTATGTACATATGTACGTACATATATTAAGCCATTTAAGTTCAGAATTATTCAATGGTAAAAAGATTGTTGTTTTGAATGCATTTCTTACGGCGTTAATTTTTAACTAACTACAGTTATTATTGCATGAGCGACCTTTTTTGTCTTTCACTTAACACTGCCTTTTGCCAAAAACAATGCGGATGCGTGTGCAAAGTAAAGCACGCAATCTTCCTACCCGCTCTTATTCGTTCAAAAAAAGTAACCATTGCTAAGCGCAGATAAGCCTTTCTCTCTCACACTTCTAATTCACCATTTCTTGTGACTAAGTCATTTGCAGTTGAGTGCTGCCCATCATCATGCACCGATCAGCAACATGGAGCAGAGCACATGCCGATTCTCCGCTGTTTCGTTTTGTTTGCTTAACTGAAGTTCAGTCGGATTTGTTGCATTATAACTAATTGTAACTAAAAGTGCATAAAAAGTAAATGCACTTGAGTGCTGCCCATAAGATATGACACCAACAGGGAGCTGTAAATATGTCTGTGCTTGTTTATTTCACTTGAATGCTACCCATTACACTAATCCCGTTATTTGTCTGCTATCCGCTTTCTCTCGCTCTCTTGCATTTTTGATTTAGTGACGAAAGTTTAGTCAAATGGCGCGCGCTGTGCATAAAGCGTTAAAGTGTTGTGTGTTTGAAAGTGCACTAAAAGTGGTTATAAACCTTTTAAGAATAAAATGATAAGCTATGCATAAACACTTATAAATACGTGCAGCTAATTATTATACTAAGGTAAATTTCAATTTAACTGCAATTCTCGTGCTCTATTCGTATGTGCGTCTGTGTGTGTGTGTGTGTGTGTGATGTTATCGAATTTTACATATACATATATACATATGTTGTTTGTGTGTGTGCGCGTACATACAAACAAGTGCAGTTACTTTTGTCACTCTGCGTGATTTGCGATTTTTGTTTTTGCGATTCCGTTAATGGCAATGGTGCGTCTTGAACTTGAGCCGCGGCAGCTGCGCTGCTGGCGTCAGCAGAATGCGGCCACAACTCGAAGATGGTGTCAAGGTCAAATGTGTACAAGTGCTCCATATAAAAGCCCGGCGCATAAATGGCTAGCACCAAATCAACCACAAGATGATGATGCGAGTTGCGCTGTTTTCGCTACTTGCTCTGGCCATCTGCAGCCGGCTGCAGTGCGTCCAGGCCCAGGCACCGAGGAAGACTGGCTTTGATTTCGGTCGACTTCTTGGTGGACGGCGCAGCGAGGGTCTTAAGGGGTTCCTCCTTCATTTACCGGAAGTGCAGAGCCTAATCGACACAACAAAGAATCGCTGCATCGCGGAGATGAACATGCCGGCTGATCAGCGGATGCTGATCAATGAGCCGAATCCCACGGAGCAGGAGAAGTGCCTGGTCGAGTGCGTGCTAAAGGGCATCAAACTTGTACGTAAATATGCTGTTTACCCTGTAGATAATTGTGAATAATGATCGATATCGATAAATATCGATTTTGAGCCAATTGATCAGATTAATTAATCAGAGCTAGAGCTAAACAATTTGAAAAGTGGCTTTCTGTAGTTTTGAAACGATCGATAACTGCTCTCTTTTTTGTCCAGTATCGATAAATATCGAAGGTCAAAGTTTGCAATTTAAAGCTCAGTTACAAAGACAGAATTTTGAATACCTGTTTTGAAGATCGTACTGAAAATTTTGTTGGTAGATCGATAAAACCTATCGATTAAATTATTTCAATCTCTTGATCTCGCGCTCTCCTTGCAGATGGACAGCAAGAGCAACAGGCTGAGCCTGGAACGCGTCGCACAGCTGACCGGAATGGTCACCGAGAACAACCAGGTGGTGATGACGCTCAGCTGCAGCCTGGCCGGCGTCTGCAATCGATCCGTCACCAGCAAGGAGCCCTGCGAGGCGGCTCATCAGCTGAATCAGTGCATTGGCCGCCAATTGGCGCGCAATCAGGTCAATCTGTTCTGGTAAATAGTGATTTTATACACTCGAAAAAAAACCCCCCTTTTAGAATTAAGTTGTTGGGCTATTTTTTATTGCTGCGCTCGCTTTATTCGTTGCCTGTGCATGGACCAGGAACCAGGGCATTCCATATGCGAGCTCTACGTAAAATCATTAAAAAGTTTTCTAGTTTTTTTTTTTTTTTTTTTTTTTTTTTTTTTTTTTTTTTTTTTTTTTTTTTTTTTTTTTTTTTTTTTTTTTTTTTTTTTTTTCTTTTTTTTTTT
>SCDY01001128.1:0-36216 GCA_004143825.1 Drosophila micromelanica
TTTGGGGTGGTCAAAATTTTGGTCAAAAATCATGCCAAAATCGACAAAAATTTTGACATGTAAAGCTCTCAAATCCATAGCCCCCAAATTTCAAACTCCCATAACTTTGCCAAAACTGAACCGATTTTCATGTTCGATGGCATTTTGGTCATTATTTGTCTTATAGATTGATTCTACATTCAAAATATGTTAATTTTTTTAAATAAAATTTGTATGTATTTTTTTTCAAAAAAGCATGTACTATTAAATATTTTGATTTTTTTGACTTAGTAATTTTTTTCATAATTGTTGAATTTACTTACATATTTAACCAAGTGATGTGTCAATAAAATTTTAATTTCATCTGTAGATATTTAAACGAGATTTTTGGCCAATCAGAAGCAATATTTGAGCTTCAATAGATGCACAAATGATAAATACGTATAATAAATATTTTGTGTTTAATTTAAATGCAAATTATTTCCATACAATCACAATTTGTTTATTATATATATAAAAACTATATATATTATTATAGCGTTGCTTATTAAGCGGCATTTATTGAATAATAAACGAAAGTTAAGTTCTACTTGCTTTTATGAGTTTTACCCTTTTATGGGCCGCCACTTGTTACGGTTTTGTGTGCCACACATTGCGTATACGCAATGTTGTACGCTGCTTTCTATTTTACTCTGATGCCGCGCCCACTTGTTGGCTTAGTTTTATTCCTTTCTTTTTTGTGCTTTCCTTTGGTCCAGCTGCGAAATTAGTGTCGATAAAAAGGCTCTCAATGCGAGCACCAATAAGCGCGAAGTTATATCCGATTTTGCCGGACCAACGTCCGCCGCTATTCGATGTGAAAATCGTGGGTTTAATTAATATGCACGTGCCTTGGCTGCCTTTATGGCTTAATTAATGCACTTGGGCGTTAATTCAACGCAACAGCACCAACAACAACAACAACATGCAACTTTAAATGTGCACTTAAGATAAATTACTTTGACTTATTGCTGATGTTGCTGCTGTTGCTGCTGCTGATGCTGCATTCGCAGATGGGCAGGCTTCAAAAAAAATGTGCGCATTTTTTCTGCACAGTGGCGACATTTTCAATTATGAAACAATTGCATGAAATTAAACTCAATTTGCGTTTGCCGGCGAATCAAAGCGAGAAACTCAATTAAAGGCGCATATTTGCAGCAGCAAACAAAAATGAGTAGATTATTTTTGGCAGCGGGACTATTAATAGAGGGTCTAATAAGGGGCTTGAGGGTGGTTCGCTTTTAGAGTGTCGCTGACAGCCCGCTTATTGCATATTAAATTGCGTGTATCGTGCAAAAGGACGACAACATACTGTGTGTGTGTGTGGGTGGGTCAGGAATGGAATGTGTTTTAACTGACTGACAATATACAATAAAAATATAAAAATAAATCAGGGCTTGGCAAGCGTCTGTACACTACTGAGCCATACTCTGTTCAAAGTAAAATTTGCAAAATTAACTGTTCTTACATAAAACGTTAAGTAAAAAAGGCGTGTAATTTATTTTAATTTAAGACAAAAAAAATAAGTAAAGAACTGCACAAAAGAAAATTGGGTAAATTAAACATCTAAAGAAAATAATGGGCACACTAGGGTTAATATTATGTTACGCTGATTTGCACTTACCTATAACAACAACAAGTACACAAAATGTAAATAGCGCGAGCGCGACGAATTAAATAACCGAAACGAAAGGAAAGACTCGAGAAAAAGCCGCTATCAACACCAACAACAATATTTGTTTTGAGCGCGGGAGAGTAAGATTAGTGAGAGCGCGTAAAGAAAACAGATAATGCAGAGAGTAAGAATACAAAAACAACAAAATTATGCATAGGCAGCCAACAATGCAACGGCACTTTGTTGTTGTATTCCAACTCATTTTATAGAAATATAATATTATGTTTAAGGTTTAATTATGTGTTTTATTAAACCGATACACAAACACAACACCAATTATAATTATAAGCCGCAATACACAAATTTAAGATTGAATTAAAACATTAAAAATTGATTTTAACGAGGAGCAAGGAAAGAACGCGTCCGTTGCGAAGGCGAACAAAAGGTAACTGATGTGACTCTAAAACTATAAGCATACAAGGTAGTTACTCTAAAACTGCAAAAAAAAACGAACGGACACCAGACGGACATGAGAAACGTATATACCCGTGGTTAACAAACCAGAATAAAATTTAAAAATTGTATCTCTTTTAACTTGAAACTAAAATGGAAATTTATAGTATAGAGAACAAGGCGGTTGGTAGGATCCGTGTAAAAGAGTTTTCGGGGAAGGGGGGGAGTCAAAACCGCGCGCTTGACTTTCTTTGACAGCTCTGAAAAGTTATTAAACTTGTGCATATTTATGAATTTTATTTGTGAATTACACTCACACATACAGAGACACACGCACACGCACACCCACACAAACACACACACACAAGCTTTTAAAATGAGCAAAAATTACTGCAGGCGTTGTTCAAGTGCGGTTATAAGTGTATGTGTGTGTGTGTGTGTGTGTGGGTGTATGTGTGTTCGTCATTTCTCATATGCGTACAACTTTTATTTGCATACTCTAAGAGAAAGTACTTTGATTTTGACATGCAACACGCACTTGTGATTTTTTTTTTGGTACTTGGTACGAAAATTTTTAAAATTTGAATTATTTATTATTATTTATTAAAATAAAAGCAAATATGTTAAAATTCATTTATTTAAATAAATTAAATTAAATTATTATTATTAATTAAGAAATATTGTTTAATATATTTTTATAACACTCTTATTATAAAACAAATTTTTTTTAATTAGTTGCAAAAAAATGTATAGAAAACAAGATGATGATAAAGTCATAAAAATAAATTCGCTTTAATTGTTAGCCAAGAAATTATTCCTTATCTTCCCCCTAAAAGCAATCTTATATACAAAATTTTTTTTTTTAAATTTTAAAAAATATTTTAGACATATATTAATTACATAAAGGGTATCTGAACTATCCCAGTTACTCCTATATTTTCTGTTTTATTATTGTTTGTGTTTTTCTTTATATACACGCTGCCACTTGAAGTCGCTTTACAGCTCTAGAAGCCCTATAGAGTATATGGCTTATATGCCATATATGGCCCCGAACAAGGTTTGCGCTTTAAAATGCGTTTACGAGAGACACTTGAGCGTCGCCTTTGATGGGTGTCCTTTAATCAGTGGCATGCAAGCGAGTCCTTTGCCACACTCTGCAAGGAACTCCAGTTTTAGCCATGGCTGACTGCTAATTGAGCGCTAAAAATACCAGCTAAAAAATATATATGAGAACTCACACACACACACACACACACACACACACACACACACACACACACACACACACACACACACACACACACACATTTTGCCATAAAAGTTTGCTTTTCGTTTTTCCGTTTTCCCTTCGTTTTTTCGCCTCTGTTTGCTTTCCATTTCGGAGCACAAAATGTCAACATTAAGGCGCTTAAAATGTTGAATAATGAGAGCAGAGATCATTTTTGGTTGAAATATTATTAGTGTCCTGCAGACTCTGAAATTGTCCTTATAGAAATTGAACATAAGCAAAGGAAAATCGATTTTAAAAAAAGAGTTTTTTTAATTGAAATATAAAAGAAAAACGAAAAAAAAAAGAAAAGAAAGTTTTCAAAATTTAAACTTTGTTTTAAAAAATCGTTTAAAAATATTCATGCCAAGGTAAACTATAACTAATAACGAGATTTTCATTATTTATATTATACATCATTTAGGAATATTTAAGCAAAAACTATAAAAAAAATATTGCTTTTCTTGGCTTTTAAATTAAATTTTAACTTAAATTTTTGTATGTTGTTTAACATTAAAATATAATTAATTTGTTACAACAAAAGTTTCAATTTAAAAATACATAATTTTTAAAATTGAAAACAATTTTTTTGTCCGCACTTGTTTTTGTGCAACAAAAGAAAGTTAAAACAAATTTGTGCTACAAAAAAATATGTTAATACAGCTGTTCCTTTTATAAACAATAAAAATTAAACTGAAGAAAACAATTATGTTATATGGCAGAAATATTGTCACGTTATAAATTTTTTACGTTGTTTGCTTTTTTGTATGTCAACAGATATTTTAACTTAATTAAAATGGGAGAGCATAAAACACAAAAACAACAGCAGCTGAAATTGTTTTGTGGCCAAAACTGGGCACAAATTGGTCCAATCTAAAAGACCACAACTACACCTGAAGTAAGTGAATTCCTGTTGTTGTTGTTATAACTTATGTACATGGCCTAAATCCACCTCAAATTGCACAATTTTGTGGTCGGGCCATTTTCCATTCCATTTTCCATTTTATAGCGAGAAAAGTCTCTGCAACTTTACCTTTAAATAAAGTTAAAAATGTGTTGGAATGAAAAATGGTTGTGAGCAATTTTATTAGTTTTGTGTGTGTGCCCGTGCACTGAGAGAAAAAATCAAGTATTTTTACAATTGATAAGATTGAAACTTAAACAGTGAATACTTGTTTTACATAAATTGTTCTTGATTCAAGTACAGCTTAAACTTGAATTAAGCACTTAAAACATTAAATTGAGTCAAGATTGTGTAGACTTAATTTAAGTATGATACCGTAAGATTGAAACTTAAAAAAAATAGTACATGATAAACAAAATTTGTTCTTGATTAAGTCAATTTAAACTTGAATTAAGCACTAAAAAATTTCTTTAATCCAGCTTTTGCAAACTCAAAATAAGTATGATACCATGGTGACTAAAAATTAATAAAATATAACATTTTACTCACAAAGTATTTTTAAGTGAAAAAATAATAATAATAAAAAAAAGTATAAATAAGAAATTGTTTAAAAATTTTTAAATCAAATTAAAAGCTAATAAATGGAAAATGTAAGCCACATTATTTTAAATTTTGAACTTGTACCTCTCATTTCTAGTAAATCAAAAATATTACTTAATTCAACATACTTTTTCACATTAAGATTCTGTGTCCCACATCTTTTCTCTCTGTGTATGTGTTGTGGTCACATGATGAAAACTCCCAGTAAATGGGAAATGCAAAACCAAAAGTTGAAGTCTCTAGCCCAAATGCTGTTTTGTGTCCCGAGTTCGCTGAGAAGATGAACCCTGACAATTTTGCAACGAACAGAAAATCATTGTAATTTTGTTATTTTACAATTTAGCCATATTTGGCAGTTGATGCCTTAAGCCGGGCCCATTGAGCAATTATGTAATCGTAAACCAGCATTGTAATAATTTCTGGTGGTAACAGGAGCTCAACTGGCTTGGGCCAGGTTGTAAGCCCAATAATTAACCAATTACCAGGAGGCAACTTCAACTTCAAAGCCGGCAACGGTTTCTGCTTACATGGCCGTAACCGTGTGGGCCGTTTTACGGCTCAGCTTACCCGGGCAACAAGTTACCTGACTGACTTTTGCCTTTACCCTTTGCTGGGCAAGAAGGGGCTGGGGGGAGGGAATTCATAGCCCGGAGTTATGTTGCCAAAAAAAAATTGCTTATTCATAGCTGAGTGCGGCCTTTAACTTAAGTCCGGACAAAATTATATGAAACCCAAAGCGTGGCACGTATTGGATTAGGGGTAAGGGAGGGGGAGGGGGGTTCTTTTAGCCCTATTTCAACAGTTAATACACTTGAGAATTGTAAAGTTTAGTGAAAATTTACGCGAATTTACGCCTCGATAACAAAGCCGCTGATTTATGCACTTGTGCTGAACTCTTGGCAGTGTTTTAGGCTAATGAAAACTCACCCAAAATGAGACCAAAGATAACAGGCTGGAGTTTTTTTTTCGGTTTGGGGCATAAAACATGTGCACAGCTTCCACTCCCTCCCCCTCTCCCTATCTAAGCACTTTGGTTGCCACACACACAAATTTATACAGGCAAGGTTAACGATGGCTGGGAGGGGGAGGGGGAGGGGGAAGGCTCACGCGGGAAAAAGTCCGTCTGTTTGGTTGCCCTGGCAACGCCGTGTGCCCAACAGCTTCACTAGCAACTAAGAAATGGAAGTGGAAAAGAGAAACAAAAAAAACAAAAAAAAAAAATTCAACGCATATTGCGTAAAATTCGTTGCCGTTGTCCACGTCAAGAGGCAACAAAAGTCAGGTGCGTGTGCGGCACTTCTGAGTGGCACTTAGTCTGGTCTAATACGCATCATTAGAACATTTAACAGGAAGCACGTGACGGCTCAAAATGTGCGCCCCAAGTCACAGTTTTCATGGCCCCCAAAAAAGGATTTGTCGCAAATGAAGTTTTAAAGTTGTGCGATTTTTTTAAGACATATTTTATAAATTAAGGAATATCAGTCAAATGATAGATATAAATATCTCAACTGTAAATGATTTCATCTATCGAATTATTCATTATATAAAAAAAACAAAAATAGTTCTATTAAAATTAATATTTTCAAATACACGCGCCAAACTTTCAACAGCGTTGCCACACTGCAATTTGTTGCGCGCTTTTGCCATTCACAAAGCTTGTGCACAGGCGATAACAAAATATCGATAGCTTGGCGCGCAACAGTACAAATTTGAATTGCAGTTTGACAAATAAAACACAAATTTTCTTATTATCGTTTAATTACATAGTTTATAAAGCTATTTGACTGTTACATCTGTATTTTAGTTGTTTTAAGCAGAGTTTCATAATTAATTAGAAAAAGCTATTTGTGTGTATTTGTGTTTTTGTATGTGTTTTTTTTGTGCAGCCAAAGTGCTGTTAAAAAGTAGAAAAATTTACATTTATTGAAAAAATACTTGTGCGAGCTCGTTTTCCCATTTCTTTTCTCCTTTTTTTTTGGTACGAACTTTGTACATTTGAAAATTAGCAACTAAAATGTGCCCGCTCTAATGCATTAAGTAGACAATGGCAGCGATCAGTGCGCTGATCAAAAGTGATCCACGTCCGGCCGCGGCGCCCGAGCGGCAATAATATTCATCGCAGTTGGCCTCCGAGATGGTCTTGTACTTGTCCAGCACGTCAGACCAGTTGCACAGGCCCACGTTGCACCAGTCCAGCTGGACGGCGTTCTGATTCAGGAAGAAGACGACCTTCTCCTTCTCAAGCTCCGCGGGGCAATTGTATTTGACGGCCACAAAGTTGCCGGCGAAGGGACCAAGCAAACTGGTCCGCCAGCGTCGATTGGACATGCTGGCAAAGTTGTCCGCGCGCGGCATAACGGGATCCCGGCTGATGCCCAGCGCCGTGAGCAGCGTCTGCAGGCCCGTCGAGTGAGCGAAATAGGCAACCACATGGGGGGAGGAGGGGCTGCTGAGGCGGGACAACATGTCCTGCACCGCGCGGCAATTGAAGCGGGTGTTCTCCTCAAAGCCGTAGCCGGAGCCGTAGTAGTACTTGAGATCCTCGGCGTACTCGAGTACGGTCACGTGCTCCGGCAAAAAGACGGCGCACCAGACGCTGGTGCGGTCCACCCGCCAGGCCTGCTCGTAGCGGCACATATCGAACATCAGCCGGATATCGTCCTCGGCCAAAAATGTGAAACTGAAACGGAAGAGAGAAGCAGGTTAGTTGGACTTCGGAAAAAACAGCTGCAGCTGTAATCACAACCAATACAAATTAGCTGTCAATATGTGTACACATCAAAAATAGTAAAAAAAAAAACAAACTGGACTGTGGCTCGAACCTAGACAAAACTTATAGCAAAAATAATTAATCCCTGGAATTGACTGAATTCACAGTATAATCACAACCAAAGCAAACAAGCTCGCATTAGGTGTAAATAAAAAAATTTAACATAAAAAAATAAAAAAAATTAAACGTTGCCTCTGGGCGGTTTGAACCCAAAACCCACCGCAAATCTAAACGCTGCAAATGAGCAGCGCCAGCTTCCAAACCATTTAGTTTTTCAGCAATCGTTAAAAACTGTAAAAATTACAATAAAAACAAAAAAACTTTTCTGCTTGGTCTGCGGCTCGAACCTAGTCAGAACATATAAATATAAACAGCAAGAATTATAAATTAACAACAAATATAAAACTGCAAGCAGGTTTTAACAATTAAAAAAAGTTCTGTTTTGTTAATTTTTTTTTAATTCTTGGGATGTTATAGTGAACGTAGGCATCCCTAAAGGAACTCATCAATATTTTGTCTGCAAGGATTTAAGAGCCTAAAACTAGGGGAAAGGGTAGTCAATCTCAATCTTACAGACGAGCACATATTCCAATATTCAAGACCTAACCAAACCAAAACTATTTATAGGAGTATGAAACTTATATAGGCAATAAATTCGGAATGCCCCAAAATATGTGTTCGGAATATTTTCGACGATATTTTCGAAATTTCGACAAATTCGAAAAGATCCAAAAAGTGAATAACTGCGAAATGTTTGAAAAGTTCCAAAAAGTTAAGATCATTTTCTTCACGTGACCAATCAAAAATTAATAATTGATTCCGCGAGAAAAGTGGCCTTAAAAATGTGTATCTATTAAAATCCTGATACCCATACAAATTTCGGAACAGGGCCAAAAATCGATTCTCACCCAAGTCGTACGGTGATATTCTGCATGGTCTGCTTCCACAAAGGGCTCTCGCGGTACTTGTGGTACTCTGAGCCCTCGCTCTTGTAGTTCTTGTCCTTGAACGCGGAGCAGTAATCGTAGGGACGCAGCAGCAGATCCTTCTCGGGAATCTCCGCTGCCTTGGCCACCGAACTGTCCCCGAAGAGACCCTCGGCAAAGCCCTTGAAGCTCTCCTCGGTGCGCTGAGTGTCCGTGTGACGGAACTAAAAACAAAAAAAAACTTAATAAGAAGGCAATCAAAAGTGGGCGTGGCATTCCCTACCAGGTAGTAGCTATCGTTGTACTCTCTGGGCAGCACCCTGGAAAAGTAGTGCTGGTAGAGCTTGGCCGTACCGCGCAGATCCTCGTAGCCCTGGCTGGTCAGGTGCTCCGCGATGTCGACCGTAATGCTGCTGTTCCATTTCCACATCTGAATGGCGATCAGATCCGTGGAGCAGAGCGCGTCCTTGTCCGGCTGCGTTTTCTGCACGCGATAGTTCTTCACAATCAGATCGCGCAGCTGAGAGAGAGAGGATATTAAGTAGATGTGATTTGGGGGTTAGTTTTCTTACCTCCTCCAGTCGGGGTGCCTCCTTCACGGTGTTCGGTGTGGGCAGTCGGGTGCCGTGTCTGTGAAAGATCCACAATTTGTTCGGCTCACAGCCTGGCACCTGGTACTGTTTCTCCATGTTGGTGCCCTTGACAATCTGATAGGCTGTCTTTGAGGTGAACTGACGCGTCTGCGTGCGCTCCGTGTCCTTGCCAAAGCAATAATCGTCCTGGCCGGCAACAAACTGAAGCGCCAGCAGCGCTGTCAACAGCAGCAGCAGCATTAGACGCATGTCTGCAGTCAGGAAAAAAAAAGGGAAATAGAAATGAGTAAAAAAAAGGAAAGCGCATGAGAATTAAGTGGCCCAGCCTTTTGTCGATATCCTTGAACTGTCGTCGTCGGCACGGGCCGCAGGCGAGTGTCATATGTGGCTCGTGTCCAGCGACAGGCCGCATTTGGGGGCACAAAAGGTGTGGCATTTAAATTGCTCTGCTGGCGTCTGCCAAGGAGTTGAGTTGCGTCAAGACAATAAAGGGAAGGGCTCGAATCTAACAAAAATTTTGCACCAAAGAAAATGCTGGCGCACACGCACACACACACACACAGAGCTGACTGTGTGTGTCTTGAAATTAGGCTAATGATTTTGCGACTGACAAATTGCTGCAGTTCTCCACCTGCCACCTGTCCTTAGTCATCATAAATGCCAGCACCCAGCCACCCAACTCCAAACTCCCCGCAAAATGGATCAATTTATGTTGTGTGCACTGAGAGAAACTTTAATTCAAATTATATACATTTATGAATTTAAGAATAAATTCTTATTTTTAAATCTCTAAAGCTAATATTTATATAGCAATTAATTGAACAAACTTTCTACTCTCTTTTACAAAAAAAAAAATATCTGGTTCGGTTCACGGCTTGAACCACATCGCTGCCTTTAAAATCAGTTTGTGAAGCTGGGTTCGAACCTTGACTCCTCACACTATTCTTTTTTACAATGAATATGTTTTATATATTCATAACTAATTGTATTTGTTTCTTAATTTCCAATTTAATATTTTTTTGTTGAACCGGTTCTTAAATAAGCAACTGTTCGAACCGGTTCAGCGTATTTCAGTCAGATTTCAAAACAAGAAAACTTGTGTACATCATTCAAGAAATTTATTATGTTTTTTTATAAAATGAAGAAGAATTCCTGTTTCATTTTTTATTTCTGATAATTGAATTAACTCAATTTTTTTTTAGAGTGTAGCAACAACTAGTTGGGGCTTGCCATAAAAATCCATGTAATGTTTCAATTTGTGGCACTGTTTACACGACCCGTTTTTTTCACAGGCAACTAGCCCGCATAAAAATTGATTTATTATCAATATATAAACCCGCTCCCAACCCCCCTTGATTACCCCAGACATTTGTCATCTTCTTCAAGGGTGACACAATGTCTGACTTAATTGACAAACTTGATGTAATTTGAGGCATATTCATCTGCAGCAGGCTTTGAATGAGAACTGTCTCAAAGTTTATTCAACTCGAAACTAGAAAAAAATTTGATAAATTTTCTCAAATCAAACTGAAGCAATGAAGAAGGTTTTGGAGAAGGTAAAGCCCACCAAGGGCCAAATGGAGATGTTGAAAGCATTGTGAGTAGCAGGAACTAAGTTAGAACCTCACTAAAGGCTGCCACGCCCACAGCATACCCACAGCTGGGGCTTTTGGCCTGGCCGGCGTACTGGGTATTGTCTATTTTACCGATTGGCGCGTGATTACGAATTATATACCTATCTATAATACCAAGTATCCCAAGCCCGATGCCAAATGAGACAACTGCAAGTTAATCATCAACTAATATCCCCTATGTGCATCAGAACTAGGGTATACACATTGTATTTTTCCTTTTAAAATGTTTCCTTCGTTTTTTATGGGGAAAAACGATTTTAAATAAAACAACTGCAAGCCAAACATCAACTAATATCCCCTATGTGCATCAAATCCAGAGCATACAAACTGTATTTTTCCTTTTTAAATGTTTCGTTCTTTTTCTTATTGGGGATATAATTTAGCTGCTGCTGAAGATCTTTCAAGTAGTTAAATAAACAGGCGTATTTTCAACATATATACCATCTCTGTTTCCATAGCGGGTATATGCATTTCGGTGCCACAATGCAAAATAAATAAATTGATGCCAATCAAAATAAACAACAGCCGAAGAACAACAACTATAAAAATACAACAACATCAGAAATGTTTGGAAATGTAGCTAGCCAAAAATAAATAGAGCACAAGAAGAAGGCCAACCAAATAATACCCTATGAAGCTAAGTAACAAAAATAAATCCCGTCGAAATTATTACATTTAATCTTTTATGTAAGAGCAAACCTAAATTTGTGAAGTAAATATACAAAATATATTTTTTAGCCTTATGTCCAAATATAAGACCGTTATGTAAAAAAATAGAGCTTTAGTAAGTTATCGATCAGTTATATGGAAATTCTTTTTCTTTTTTCTGTATGAAGTAACCAGAGATATATTTTATGATATTATCGCTTAATTAAGGGTTTAAGTCCAAAAATAAGACCGATATGTACTAAAAAATAGAGCTTTAGTAAGTTATCGATCAGTTCGTGACAAACTAATGAATTCCATGGGTGGTTGGGGGTTCCCCAATAGATATTCTCAAAATATTCATTTCAGTTGCAAGTCTTTCGTTTCATAATTTGAAGTCTCATATTTCTATATATTATTCCAAATTTCATAAATTCTGGTTAACTACGTGAATTTTTCAAATAAATAAAAATTATTGAACTTGAAATTTACGAGAAAAAGTATGTCGTTTTTATAATTTGTAACATGACTGTACGATAATTACTTTTTAAAAAAATTTCTCTATTATTATACAAATAAAATGATTCAATTCATAATAGCAAAGTTACTTTAATTAATTTTAATTTAATCAAAGGGTTTTAAGCTGCAATTAGCTTCAATGTGAAATTAATTCTATTTCATATAGAAAATCCCAGCGATTTCAAAAATGTATTTACGCATTACATGTGTATTGACAGGTTTCATATACCCCACACAACGTTTAAATATAGAAACTATTTAGATCTATGGCCCACATCTGTTGATTTGGCTCACTGTCTCTTTTTTTCAGCGGGATTGTTTACAACTTTGGATGCTTAATGCAATTGTGCAACTTGTGACGTCACCAGGAGGAGTAGAGGGGGGGGGGGTGGCAGGGGCAGGGGGTGGGGAAGTTGGCGCTGAACTAAGTGTTGCTTGGGTAATTTTCAATTTTCAATTACACACACACAAACAACGAGCATCAACAGGCTGCTGATTAACCAACACACATTTTCCTCCATTTTCCCCCATTTCCCCATATTTGTTTGCTCAAGGCCGGATCGAATACGGATCGAATATTGGAATCTTTAAGACTGAGATCCACGCAATTTGCAAGTTTCAAGAGCGTCGCATTCGCTGCAATTAGCTGGGGGGTTGGGGTTGGGTTTTGATGTCTATCTAATTGCCAATGTAAAATTCGCACGCCCAACTATCCCCCGTTTGCCCCTCCCCCCTCCTCAACCCCCTCAAGGCCTCGTTCGTTTCTGTCGTGCAATTGAATGCGTCGCCTTTGTTTTCTCAATGCGAAATTAAAATTCCAAATTGACTGCCGCGCATTTGCTTAGCTCACTTTATGAACGATTCATGCACATATATATATCCATATATATATAGTTAGGTATGCACATTTACGTATCTAACCGAGCTATAGTTAACAATCTGAAGCACTCTCCACTCCCCCCTTGATCCACAGCTTGTCGCAACTATAAATCCCATTTATGTATATTAAAATAGCCATTTATTTTGTATATCTATGTACCCTAAAAGTCTGTTTGGCATATATCTGTTCTATGCTAATAAAATTTTTATAGAGCTTTTATTAATGAAATGCATCAAAAAAAAATTATTTTATAAGATGTTATTTAAATAGATTATTGGCCAAAAAATATCAGAAAAATTCAAACTACTGAAATATATATTATTTATATACCACAAACATTTTAAAAATTGTTAAAATGATATAATGGGGTCTGTTAAAATAAAAATTTTGTGCCTAAGTTAAGAAACTCGTCGTAAATACTTTATCGAATATTTACTTAAATTAATTTGGATTTTTTTAAATTAGAAAATTTTTCAAATTAGTTAGTTTTTCTTATCATCTCTGAAGTAATACATATATACATATAAAGGGGTTTTTTTTAAATAAAAATTTTATGGTTAAGTCAAAAAACTCAACGGAATTATTAATGAAAATTTTTTTTAAAAATGTACTTAATTTAATTTAGATTTTTTTTTTAAATTAGAAAATTTAAATTTTTTTTTTCTATAAATTTTAAGGATACATCACTGATTTACTTAAAATAGTTTAGCTTAATTTGAAAAATAATTTAAAATTGTTTTTTATTTTTTGCAAGAGTATTCAAGTTTTATCTCTAAAATAATTCGTATAAATTCTGGTTTCTTTATTTGAATAACTTTACGCAATTTTATATTTGCTTGGCGATTTTTTAAAAATCTCTCGTTGATTTATGATTTTATTTATGTTTTTATTAATGCGTACGTGACATTTGCTAATTTTTCGCTTAGTTTTTCCACAGAAAATTGTTCGCAACAGTTGTGCGAAAATGCCCTCGCGCCGCTTTTCCGTGTGTCTTCTCAAGCGTAACATAAATCAAATACAGATTTCAATTTTTGTTTTTGCCCCACAGATTTGGAACTGGAACTGCCCAATGGTCGAAAAAAAAAATGAGAGCCCATCATAAATTAAGTGATTTGTTATGCGCCCCTGGCCCAGAATCAGATTTTAGGCAAGAGTTCGTTGAACTGTGTTGGGCAATTTGCAAAGATTACACAACACTGGCTCAGACAAAATTTACTGGAATTATTTGCGGCCAAAGGTGATTGATAAACACGCAACTGGCAGCTGTTTTTTCTGTTTTTTTTTTGCAATTGCATAATAATCGCTCTTTAATTTGCGACTGCTTGTTAAAAATATCAGCTAGCCTCGAAAATCTTTATAAAAATCTGTAACGAAAACTTTTGCAGCTGAGTGCAAGGCATATTAATTAGCGGAAATATGCAAACGAAAGCGGGTGCAAAAGTTCCGATTTTTAACTGAGATTTTTTTGAAGCGGCAAATTAGCATAAATGATGTTCAGCTGTGAATCGCGTGTATATAAACATTTACACTCGACAAAACACAGGCATAGAAATGGGTAGATTTTTATACAAAATTTCAAGTACATCAATTAAGCCAGAATTAAGCTGGCATTCAAAATTCAACGTTTATGCTAAGAAAAAAATTTAAAAAAAAATCCTTGAATTAAAACAAGAAAATCATGCTGAAAATAAGCGCATTATTTCTTAATGGTGGTAAAATAAATATCCGACTTTGACTAAATTTTTAATTTTCATCTTACATTTAGAAATTTCCAAAAAAAAATTTTCTTTTAATGTTTTTTTTTTCAGTTTAAAAAATGTTGACCTTAGAATATTTTATACGCGAATGAGGCATTATTATTTTTTTTTCTTTTTCTTTCGCTGAGTGTATGTATATTAATGAAGTTATATGAAGTTTTTGTCTAAACTTTCAGCTAACTAAACAACATGGAGAAATCCAAGTTCAAAACCCAGGCTAAAAAATGGTTCTTAACCATGATAACCCTGATATCTATGATAATAAATGAATTCAGGATAAATATAAAAATGTATTATTTATTATTATAGTTCATGGTATAGAATAAACCATAAGTTTGTAAATTGTAGCTATATTCTATACCAAGAACTTTAATTATTTATGATTAACATATTTTTATTGATCCTGCATTCATCTATTATCTTAGATTTAATAGATAATTATTATTATGATCATGATGTTCGCGGCCGGAACCAACTATTTTCGGCATTGTAAACCAAAAAACAAAAAAAAAACGCTGTCTAGACGCAGTTTAAGAATTTGATGATGTCTCTCTTAGTTAATATGCAAGACACACACAACACACACACAACTCACACACAACACACACGCACACAAACCCTTTGGGAAGAAGCATTGTAATCATTTGGAGAAGTTTGTCTCGCGCATTTTAAATTGGAGAGCTTGGGCATATAAACGTCAGACATTTCCCAAATGATCGGTTTGATCTTCGGTCCGGGCGGCATTACACATTTAATTTATCACTTGTGCTGTGTATTGATAGATACCCCTCCCTCCCTCACTCCCCCTCTCTTTCTCTGTCTCTTTTTGTATTTTAAATTATGTGCACAGTGTTGACCTTAAGGGGTATATAGAAGGGGTATAGGGTTGGGGGGGGATTGTAAACTATTTCCTCACACATATTTTGAGTGGCGCTTTGGAATTTTGTAAGAGTTTCTTTTAGACAGAACGGAATGCGTTTGGTTTTATGACTAAAACTTAGGAAAAACACACAGTTTTTGGCAAAAGAAACGCGAGCGTGTGGAAAACTTAAAATAAATACAATATCTAAAGTGGTAAAAGGGCGGAGCAGGCGTGGTGTTTTCGATTCGAGCACGTCTGGGTTATTTTCAAAAAAACAAAAAACCTATTAAGTAATTCGCATTTAGAAACCGAAAAACGAATGTTTGACATCAAACGCTATTTTTGGCAGTATTCGAAAAGTTCAGGGGGAAAAAGGGGTGAGGGGGACTATGTTGCTTGCCTTCTTGGTTAAGGTTAAGTGCAGATACTGCCACTAACGTCTAATGCCAAAATCTTTTTGGCAGCGAGGCCAAAAAAAACCAAAAAGAAACCAAAAATTTAATAATTTAAAAAAATAAATTGTTGAAAGAAAAGCAAAAAAAATATTTAGAAAAGTCAAAATGCGGCGTATTTTTGACAAATTTTTCAAATTTATTTAAAACGCCTGGGCATTTTTGAAATCTTAGATAAATGTGAAAACTATGGAAACTGTTAACAACTTGGCGAGGGTGAGAAAAACGTACTCAAAAACCGGTTTTCCAGCGCCTACGCAAGAGTTTATATATTTTTGTTGTAATTTTTATGACGCTGTTGCAGTTGGCCTAAAATGCGGCTTACGATCAGGTAGTCGACCCACAAAGCGTTAACAACAAACAAACACACACACACACACACACAAGTGTGTTGTGTGACATTCTTGAAGCGTTTGTTTTGATGCCCTTGCTGTGGCTATTATAAATTTATCATCAAATATGTTACACAAAATTTATATATATATTCATGAATTGAAAAATTTATATATATTAATGATTTGCATTTACGGTATTTTATTTATTATCGTAATGAATTGACCACATCAGACCAATACTAAAAATAATTATTAATATAATTTTTTGTATGAAAAAAATATTTGTTTATAAAGATATGCTGACCAAACTCTACAATTAGAAAAAGTTGTTTTTATATATATAACTTTTTGTTTTTCAATATATTAAAATCAAACTTGGCAATAACAAGCTTCACTGTACTAATAATTTATGTATATACAACATATTTGTTATATCGGACTACTATATCATACAGCTGTCATTAAAACTATATCTCATATATGGATATTTTTAAGAAAAAAGTGTTTGTATTCCAAAACCAAGCTGATCAACTTCCATAAGAAAAAAAAACTCCCTTAATATATATGATATATATATTCCATAAAAAATAATGCGTCAAAAATTAAATTTCTACATAAAAAAAAACCTTTTAGTTTCTAAAGAAATCTTGAGCAAACTCGGCAATAACAAGCTTAAAATTGTATATAATATATAATCTTATCATTATCGGCCCACTTGATCTTATAGCTTTCATAGATAAAAAATGATTTTCTTGTTAAAAAGCACATTGAATTAGGGTATTTAATCTGCGGTACTTCAAGTTGAACATTTTCTTAGATTCTTGATAGCTTTGATTTGAATGTGCGGCATTATTTAATGAGCCACAAAACTGAAACTGAAAACAACGCGTGTTTAATTAGTTAGGACAGCCTATCTAAATCTTTTTTCTTTTGGGTGAGAGTCGCGTGCTGCAGGAAGAACCTCCCCCTACCCCCCTCCCTACCTGTGCCAAGTCATAAATCTCAGCACAGACGCTCAAGTGTGGGCAGGTGTTACATATACACTATTTAGCCAGGTCTCAGTTCTTGTTAACGCAATTTGTTTGACGTACACTTAACTTATCTGGCCTATATATATGAAAAACCTTTTAATTGTTGTACGTCTTATATCATGCACATGTTTAGTTTGTCCTTTTGTCGTTTTTTTTACTTTTAGATTGTTGTGGCTTTTGTGAATTTGTTAATTCATTTGAGTGCCAGCTAATTATTTTGATTGGCGCGTTTTAAAACGCGTGCAAAACGCGCCCATTTGCATGATTACCTTAGATAGCGATTTTAGAAGAGGATGGGGAGAGGGGGTGAGGGGGTGAGGGAGCAGCAGCTTAATAATGCCAAAAACGCAGCTGTCAAGTGTATAGAAAATTTGGCCAAAATGTGACGTCAGCACAAGCCGAGGTAATTGTTGGTCCAATTGTGTGGCTAAAACGCAGATCACTGAACTTTTTTCCAACGAAAAACGTTTGTAAAAGCGGCAACAAAAAAAAAACAAATTTATAATCACACGCTCAAGAAACAAAAAAACAGGAAAAAAGAAATGTTCCCAAACTGATTAATGTAGCCACATCAAGTTTCAGCGATTTTCATTCATATGCAAAAAGGTGGCTCACAAGAAAATTAGCCGGGAATTTGGCTAAGCATTTTGTTGAGCTCATCAAAAAAAAACAGAAAACAACAACAACAAAATTTGTCGTGTCAATACGAGTCTAAGGCGTATCATGTTAATTATATAACTGGTATTAGACAATTATTAATAAACAGGTTTTCCAACAAAGTAATATTTTTTTTGTATTTATTTGTTTATAAATAAACAAAAGTTGTTCATTTGTATTTCAATAACATTTACAACACATTAGAAAAGACATATATATATGCATATATATATATACAATTTGGTATTCAATCAAGCTGTAGCTGTATGTAATTATTAAGTGCGAGAGAAAGAGAGAGAGAGATGTGTGACAGATCTTAACGGTGTCTTTGGTTAGCTGCCAAATGTTGTTATATTAAAATGTGATTTTTAAAAACCTATTATTTTATTAGACGATTCAATTTAATTAAAACCCACAAATACACACACACACACCTATATAAATATTTTTTAAATGCACTTGAAGCAAACGCGCTTTGTAAATTCTATCGTAACCGTTTCGCACAAAACGGTTTTCAGTTAACGGTGAACGTTGAACGGACAAAGAGCAACAGAACCGCACGCGAGCGCGTCTCAAATAAAACTGAGGCGACGAGCGCAATACACGAGCGTTTATAGCAAACTGTGGGAGAGCATGTGCGCTCGCCGCTCTCCACTCTCCACTCTCCACTCTTTATATGGCGCGCTCTCTCTCCCTCTCGCTGGCAGGTAAGCGCGATAAGTTTGACAGGAACATGTCATGAACTGTCTAGATCCTAAATGCGTGCGCCTTGCAATTGTTTATGGAGCAACTATAATGAACATACATATATTAAATTATAATATATTATTTAGAATTAATGTTTGCAACTGATAAGTGAACAATGGAAATGTGTGAACTCTCAGCCCTGGACCTGACAATTAATCACAGAGATTATTTTTCGAGTGTTTTTTACAGCTCTTAAGAGGCACTTGAGTTAATCTGAAATCATGTCTGCGTAATAGTTGACATCGATAAAGTTGGCCAAGAGACGTTTGCGTCATTGGTGCTCGCTTTTTCTTTTTTTTTTAGATAAATGCACTGTCCGGCAATTCGTTGTCGGACTCCATGCGCAGGAACTGCTCGAGTGCCAGTTGAAAATCCCAGTTGGCCTCCTCTTGGACGATCCGTGTGCACCATTTGGGCCGCAGTCCGGTCAACTCCTGGAATATGAGCAGCTTGTGCTCCTTGACGTCCACGGTGTCGTCGTCTTTCTGAGGCGCCTGATCCGCGGGCAGCTCACCAAACTTGAAGGCGTCTTTTAACTGCCGCGGCGAGGGATTCATAATGCTCAAATGCTCGTTGACGATCTTCAAGCGGCGCGCTCGCTTGCCCACACCCTAGAAAATAATAGAGTAATATATATAAATAAATATTAAAAATATTAATTGAAGGTGGACACTCACCAAACCGACGGCATCCACTTTGAGCACAAAGTGCCTGCTAAAGGCCAGCATCAAATCGGGCTCATCCCGCAGGACACCATTAACATAGATGACCGCCTTTTGGCTGTCGTAGTGCATCACATCCGTCTGCAGGGAGACATAGTCGTGCGTCACCTCCGGCAGCTGCATCAGCACCATCATAATATCGTGACCGCCCACATGGATGCGGCAGGTGTCCCGCGAGTTCTTCAACAGATTCCGGCTAAAGTAGTTGTATTTATTGATGCGCTTATATAATTCATTCGACGGCTGCTTGCTGCGCCGCATATCATAGCTGCAGGTCAACGTGAAGATGGAGTTGTCGTCGTAGTATCTGCTCAGGTTACAGCGTTGATCGCTCTGCTCGAATTCCCGCAGAAACGGATAGAGAAACAGATCGCTGGTCAGCTCATAAGCGGCCGTATCGCACAGGAAATTCTTTTGCGGCGCCAGACCCGGTTTGCTGCTCAAATCCACATCGTCCAGCCGCTGCAGACCGGGACAGATCTCCTTGACGGCCTTTATATACTCGCTGGGCAGACTGTACTTGCGGCAGACGGGATTCCCGTGCAGCCGCAGCGATTTCAGCGGCACCTCGCTGAGCGCACTTATCTGCGACAATTCGTATATCCAATTGTGGCCGAGATCGAGAGCCTGCAGGCTGCTCAGCAGCGACAAAGTGCGCAGATTGTTCAGGCCCAAAATCTTATTGTTGCACAGTCGCAAATCGACGCAGTTGCCCAGAAACTTGCGCGAGGCTGTTCGCAGAATGCTGCTCAGTATCTTCGGTGAGCTGAAGCGGACAATGACATTCTCCAGGCCATCGGTATTCTGGAACTGCTCCAGATTGAGCAACCGATTGACGGCAACGAAACGCTTCTGGATGGCCTGCTCGATGCACTGCTTCGGCTGGACGTGACCCTGCTTCAGGGTGCTCACGTTCATGCGCAGGTAGAAGGCAATGGAGCGCTGATAGCTGAAATCCTGGATATCGCCGGCGGCAACCAGCTGTGGGATTTTCATCTCCAGGTTGCAATTGTGCACCAGATGCTCGATCTGATCGTGGCAATCGCGCACCAAAAAACGATGCTCGCCGCCATCGTACTGCAAGAGAATAAAACAAAATAATTACAAAAAATATTTAAAAAATTCATTCAACTCACCTTGTAATAGCAGGGATAAAACTCGCTCAATTCTGGGGAGATTAAAATGAAAAAATAATTAAAGAGATCATCTTTGGTAAATTCATGATTCAGATCGGGTATCTGCAAAGGTTAGTTTTGAGTTAATTTGCTCTTATTTAAAATTCCGAGTGTTTACCAAGAATGCATGCCAATCCTGACTGTCCTTAAACTGTGCCACTTTGCTCTTGTTGGTCCAATCGATGCGGACTCCATCGCACTCCACATCAATCTCGTAGTTGAGCGGCGTGTACGTCTTGTACAGCTTGTCAAAGGGAACCCCGTCCTGTAGAAGGTAGCAAAGGTTAACATTAACATAAACATTTACATTAACATAAACATGAACATAAACATTAACAATAACAATAACATTACCATTAACATTAACAATATCATTAACATTAACATAAACATTAAAACATCTTTAAAGAAACAGCTGCTTTAGCTTTTTACAATGGCAAATTCACTTTTAAATAATTAAAACATATTTAAGGAAACAGCTGCTTTAGCTTTATAACGCAAATACACTTTTAAACAATAAAAACATATTTTTAAAAATCTTCTCCTTTAGCTTCATTGTACGATCAGAAATCACATATGAATGAATATGAATACAAAAACTAATTTAAAGCTAAAAAAAAGTGCTTCAGAAAATTGGAAAATTGTTTCCAAACAGAAGTTTACGTATCAAATTGGATCTTATAATTTAAAAATATTGTTTAAAAATAGAAAAAGGTTTTCGAAAAAAATTTTTTAAAAAATCTGTTTAGGATATGGTAAAACTAACATTTTAGCATTTAATTTTTTACCTGCTTAAGAGTATATAAAATTTATGTGGCTAGAATTTGTTCCTTCAGTTTCTTCATTTAATAAATTAACATTTTTATACTAAACTATAAACTAAATACTATAACTTAATAAACTAAACTGTAAACTACATACTATATTTTATTTATTTAATTAAACAGCGTTTTCAGAGCTTTATCAGCTGCACTCACCACAATCTCAAAGTTGGCCATCAATGGCTTTAAGCAGTCGGGATATTTGGGCGATTTGACTATAGGATTATTGGCCAGATTCAGCTGCTTGGCACGAAAGCGCTGCAAATCGCTGCACAGCCGCTTGGCGGAGGTCAACTGCAAGAATAATAATAAAATATATTAAAATCCCGTTGATTTTCAGCAACTCCACGCACTCACCTTATTGCCGGTGAGATCCAGGAGGCCGTAGTCGACATCGCCAAAGAGCCTCAGCGGTCCCAGATCCGTTAATTGATTGTGCGCCAGATTAAAGCCTTTAACCGCACGACGTCGATCGTCGTTGTTGTTGACGGTCGAGCAGACCAGCTGGAAGGTGCCCGTATTCGATAGCCGGACTATAAAATTCCTGAAATACGGATTGGCGCTGAAATTGCTGAGATTCAAAACGCCCTGCACGCCCATATAGTGCTCCAGACGATCCAGCTGACGATCTATTAGCTGTCCAAATGAAACCGATTAATGATAATGGAAAATATATATATATATATATATTGTAGTCTACCTTTGAAATTAAGAAAGCAGGTGAAATCTGAGACCTATTGTTCTCAGCCACATTGAACCACACAACCAAATGGAGCTCAGCGCCCGTGGCCACCTTAATTCGGAGGCCATTCTGGAAGAACTTGTCCAGGGCCGGCTTGCAGGCGCGCACCAGAAAACTGTCCACAAAACTGCCGGACTGCAAAAGTCGGAACAGAACGGAGGATTAAAGAGCTATGGCGTACAATTTGACTCACCTGATAGTCGACGGGAAAGAACTGTTCGCCCTGCACCACATCGAAGAGTGCGTTCAGTATCAGCTCCTGGGGCCGCGCGGTGAAGTTGAGAACTCCCTCGTGTTGGACGCAGAACTCGATCCAATTCAAGCCGGGGCTCTCGTTGTAGTGCTTGCACTTGTAGTACCGCTTGGCATTCCGGTACTGCACTACAATGGGCTTGTGGCCGTCGCCAAAGTCGACTACGCGATCCTGTGCTGCAAAAATAAGTAATTATTTTGCATTTATTATACAAATTAAGAGCAAATCTTACGAAGACTTCTGCTCGCCGACATGTTAGCAGCAAGACGTCGATAACAGAACGACATATCGAACACGATACCTTATCGATAAGTCAAACGAGATTGAGAGAGCCACTGGCTGCGAAAAGCCATTGTGAGAGAGACCAGGTTATGCGCTCTTACCACTGTGACGTCACAACATCAGAATTTATTTCTTTCCGTTTTTTGGCGTCGATATTAGCTTAAGTCCGATTAAGCCCTACATTTGTACTTAGATGAGTCTTTAAAAACAAAAAACTTTTATCGTGCGATCAAACTAGACAAATCTGATAAAAACTCATTTGTTTTTATTTTGAAATTTGTTTTTATATAATTTCATATTTCCACTTCAGCTTTACATAGCTAACATACAAGCAACAACCTGTCAATTGCAATTCAATGTAAACAAAGCTCATGCCGATATTCAATATCGGATGTTGTGACGTCACACTCTCAAATACGCACTTATTTGTTTTAGCGCCAAATAACGGCACCTTGATATCTCTCAATTGAGCTTGAATGCCAGCCAAAATTGTAAAGAAATAAATTTGATACATTTTCGTTCATTTACTTAACACGATATTAATTTTTAACACCTCGAACATAGTCTTGGTCTCCGTCAGAGATGCCTTCAATTACTTCTTGGTTGCCTTCTTCTTTGCGTTGCTCTCCTTTTTGCCCTGATAGAGGCCGGTGTAGTAGCCGGACATATACCAGGCCGTCAGCATGGCCACAAAGTCCTGCTCGGGCTCGCTGTCCATGCCACCGGCTGGTGAGAACATGGGCGGCACCAGCGGCATCGGCGGCATCACCAAACCGGGCGAAGCACCTGCCAAACGTGGCCCAGTTGCCTGCTTGCCCCTGGCCACAGACTTCTTGTTGCCCTTGGCACGTTGCTGTTGCTGCTGCTCTCCCTCCTCGGCTTCGGCCTGCTTGGCGATGAGTATTTGATCGCGACGCGCCTTGCTGCCCCAGGAGGGGAGCAGATCCGCCAGGAGCACCTCCTGCTCGTTCTCGTAGCCCGCATAGCGCAGCACACAGGTGCCGGCAGACACGTTAATCGACATCACGGTGCCCTCGTAATCCAGGCCATCCGTGTAGGTGGCACGTGCGTGCTCGCCCACCTTGAAGGCGTGCTCCAATCCTCCCTCCGGCTCAGCTTCTGCCTCGGCCTCTGATGTTGAGCCGGGATCGGTTTTGTTGTCCTTATTGGCCGCATTTGCGTCACGCTTATTGGTCGAATCAGCTATCCGACGCGCCAGTGTCTCACGGGCCAAATTGAGAGAGTCATCGTAGGCTTTAATCAAAAGTGTATCGTCCCAAATATTCTTGTCCTCGGCCATTTTAAATACGGCTTGTAAGGTCCAGTTTCGAAATGCAAATAAATTGCTGTCTACCTTAATCGATACTATCGATGCCAAGCCCGATAGATAAAAGAGTTGTGGCTGCGCTCGCGGTGAATGGCAATCGCAGAAACACAAGAAGAGGCAGAGCAAAAGCGAAAATCATTCTCAACTCGCGATTTGTGTTTTGTTGTGATTAAAAATTAAGTAATAATAAAAATGGCTACCGTGGAGACGTTATACAAGGAACTGAGCGCTGAGTGGAGCAAGCGCCCCCCAAACACGCCCAAGTGTGGCCAGCTGCTGGAGCAGCTAAAGGTCGCTCTCGTCAAAATGGCCTTCCTGCCCACGGACGGCGGCGATGCACAGAACTCCAAGAAGCAGCTGATCTTGGCGCGCGGTGTGCTCGAGATTGCCGTGGAGCACAGTGTGCTCAGCAAGGATCTGCTCGCCTTCGAGCGGTATATGTCACAGCTGAAGTGCTACTACTACGACTACGCCAAGATCATCGGCGAATCGGACAGCAAATATAAATTGCTGGGCCTCAATTTGCTGTACCTGCTGTCCGGCAATCGTGTGTCCGATTTTCACACAGAACTGGAGCTGCTGTCGGTGGACATTATACAGCACAATCAGTATATACGGCCCATACTGGCGCTGGAGCAGTACATCATGGAGGGACGCTACAACAAGATCTTCCAGGCCAAATCGTCAATGCCCGCCGAGGTCTACAACTACTTCATGGATCTGCTGGTGGAGACGGTGCGCGATGAGATCGGTGCCTGCATTGAGATGTCCTACGAGACGATCTCGGCCAAAGATGCCGCCAAGCGCCTGAATCTGCGCGTGCCCGACGAGATCAAGGCATTTGGCGAGAAGCGCCAATGGAAGCTGGAAAGCAATGGAAATTACAGCTTCACGGACAGGAGCATCAAGCCCAAGGAGCTGCTGCCGTCCGAGGAGCTGGCCGAGCAGGTGCTCAGCTATGCGCGTGACCTGGAGATGATAGTTTAAGCCCGGCACAGCTCAGCTCAGAATAACATTGTAATTATAATAAATACTTAAATAGTAAAAATAAAGTAAAATTTTGTATTTTAAATGTGCCACATAAAAAGTGTGACCGGCTCTAACGATATTTGCTATCGATCAATTTGTGCAGTGTAGTTCAATTTAAAAAGTAAATTGTACGATTCACTTATAAAATATTTAATAATAGTATATAATTATAAACTATTAGCATAGATATTTTTAAATGACTTGCTGCTATGGCATACATTGCTAATTCTAGTTTATTGGATTGGTAATATTTTTATACTTTTTATTGCTTTAATTGATAAATCAGTTAATAACGAACAATTCATATAATTTGGCAAGTAGTTCGTTCGTTCCGTTCGTTCAATCGAACTAATTCAGAACGATTCGATGCAACTCTGTTGCTCACATCACTAACTTGTGGGAACGAACGGGTGGAGAAAAATAGACGTCGCTCGCTGCGATTAATTGTTATAAAATTTGTTAAGAGCGCAAAACAAATTAGTTAAAAAACGCAACAAAATGGCCTGCAACGCAAGCAAGACGCATCTCTTGCGCGCCATCGCTGTAAGTATAAGCCATTTGGCACGTTCACTTAACCAACAAAAATGCGATTGGCAAAATCGTGTTACGTAAAAGTTTTCCTTGCAATTTCGGCACAATAATTATTTGTATATATTTCTTATTAATGGGTAGAAACGCGGTTATGCCACCTGCCCACGTCTCGTCGGCGACACCTCGCCCATCGCCGTCAACGTGCTCGAGAACAAACTGGTGGTGGCCACAGCCGACGCCTCCGTGCCCGTTGCCCGAGTTTCGATTGTTCTGCGGTAAGTTGGCCCCAATTTTCGCTGTGCCTCCTACTCCCATCTGTTGGCTGTTTGCAGCGCCGGCTCCCGCAATGAGGCCTATGACACGCAGGGCGCCTCGCATCTGCTGCGCCTGGCTGGCGGCCTGAGCACCCAGCGATCCACCGCGTTCGCCATTGCCCGGCACATTCAGCAGGTGGGCGGCAATCTGACCGCCTGGGGTGATCGCGAGCTGGTTGGCTACACCGTGGAGACGACCGCCGACAATGTGGAGACCGGTCTGCGTTATCTGCAGGATCTGGTGCAGCCAGCCTTCAAGCCCTGGGAGATCACCGACAACGCCAAGACGCTGCGCAATCAGCTGGACGCCGTCTCCACAGAGGTACGCACATTAGACTCCTCATCCGAATTGATGATCATATTCCATTTTAACTGCTTGCAGCAACGCGCCATTGAGCTGCTGCACAAGGCCGCCTTCCGCGGCGGTCTGGGCAACTCCATCTATATACCACGATTCCAGTTGGGCAAACTCTCCAGCGAGAGCCTGCTGCACTATGTGGCCAACACCTTTGCGCCCAGCACGGCTGCCGTCGTTGCCGTCGGCGTCGACAACAATCTGCTCTCGGGCTTTGCCCAAACGCTGATCTTCCCCAGCGGCAGCGGTGCCGGCGCTGCTAAGAGCACCAGCTACTATGGCGGCGATGCACGCAAGGACACGGCCGGACATCGGGCCGTGGTCGCTGTTGCCGGCGAGGGCGGCGCCGCCAGCAACCAGAAGGAGGCGCTGGCCTTTGCCATTCTGGAGCAGGCGATCGGCGCCGGCGCCGCCACCAAGCGCGGCAAGCCATCCGGCGCCTTCGGCGAGGCCGTCAGCTGTGCCGGCGATGCGCCCGTCGCGTTCCGAGCCCTGAACCGCAGCTACGCCGATGCCGGCCTCTTTGGCTTTGTGGCCTCCGCCGATGCCAAGGCCATTGGAAAGGCCGTCGAGTTTTTGGTGCGCGCTCTCAAGTCCGGCGCCATCGCTGACAAGGATGTGGCCCGTGGCAAGGCGCTGCTGAAGGCACGCATCGTTGCCAACTACGCCTCGGACAGCGGCCTGATCAGGGAGATCGGTCGCCAGGCGGCGCTCAATAGGACCGTGCTGGACGCCGAGGCTCTGGTGGCTGCCATCGATGGCATTTCCGTGCAGCAGGTGCAGGCGGCTGCCAAGAAGGTGGCCGGCTCCAAGCTGTCCGTCGGCGCCATCGGTCACCTGGCCAACGTGCCCTACGCTTCTGATTTGGCTTAAGTAGATAATCCTTGTAAACTGTAAATGTAATTTAATCCCTGCCGGAGAGATCTAACGAAATAAAAACCTGTTGGAATTAACAAAGTTGATTCAAGTCGAGATTCGAGCCACGATTTTAAACTAAACCACATAAACTCTAAAATGAGAATGGAGAGAATTTTGGAATACAAATGAATCAATTTTTTAAGGATACCTTAGGAAGATTATTTTTTGCTGAGTTCTTTTTATGAAAACATAATTTTTAGACAATTGTCCCTAGGCTGATATAGTGAATACAATAAAACTTCTTATAGGACCGAATTGGTTTATCATGTTTTCAAAATTAAAAAGTTTTTGGATCGAAAGCGATTGTATGAATTATATGATAATTTGTTAATCTATTAGGATCAGATAAACCCAGATCATTTTATTTTTAAAGAATTTTTTAAAAAATTACAAAAACTAAGTTTTAAAATAATATTGTCCGGAATAGATACATATGTTCAATATTGCAATAAAATTCTTCATATTTTGGAGCTCATATCAAAAGAATATAGCTAATCGTAAAGAATTAAAGAAGGATTGAGGATTGTTATAGAACATTGATGTAGAAAAGATTACATTATAAAGCTCATTATTTATGAGTTTAAATTCAAATATATTCGAAAACAAATCATGTTTTTAAACAAGAGAATAATACCTATGAAAGCTATATAATTTAGTAAATCGATCTGGCTGACAGCTATATAATATAGTAAATCGATCTGGCTGAATTCCATATATAGAAATACATCATTAAAAAACTGAATATATCCATCCCGCATTCAGAAATTTTAAAAACTGAAAATTATTTGCATGAAAACAAAGAGTTTGGTTTAAATACATCGACAGATACTGATACAGAATGTACATATATGTATATTTTATGGTTAACGGGATATCTACTGCGTTTAAAGGGCATACAAAAATCGTAAATACATATATTATGCCAATATTCGACCGTGTGTATATAATCTTTTGGATTTGCCGCCGAAACAACTTTGGACTTTGCACAAAAATAAACTTCACATCGAATATAGAGTATATGCTATATATATACAGTATATATAGTTGGATTATTTAGATTAGTAAAAACAAAAGGAAATTCTTCTCTCCTAGACGAGAATCACGACAAGAATGGCCACGAAGAGCGCTATGATGACCAGCCAGTAGCCCCAGGTGCTGTCCCGCCGGCTCACCAGGCTGATGCTGCGCGTCTCCCGCTGCACGCCGGACTCCACGCGATCCATGGTATTCGCCAGATTGTCCAGTATATTGTTCTGATCCTCCACCTCGTTGCCCAGCTGGGTGGCCAAGTTCCGTTGTCGCGATATCGTCGCCGACAGCGCCTCCAGGCCGCGATTCTGATGCTCCAATATCTCGGCCTGTCGTCGCTTCAGGGATTCCACGTCCTGCGGTGGACTTGGCGCCGTGCTGGCCGCCGCATCCTGCCACACGGAGCCCTGCTGCGGCGCCAGCTGATTGGCACGTGTGCTGCTGGTGAAGTTGGCAGCGATTTCGCGCAGCTGCGAGTTCAGTTTGTCGTAGTCGATGCGCCGGCGCTGCAGCTCCGTCTCCGGGCTCGTCTCCCATGTGATGGCATTGTCGAGCACCACCTTCAGGTGGCCCACATCCTTGCGCAACTGCTCCAGGCCCGCCTCAATGCCGCTGGTCAGCTTCACGTACTGCGGAGCGCCGGGAGTCGCGCCCAGCTGGCGGCGATCGTTGATCAGCACGAGAATCTGATGTCGCAAACGCTCGCAGCCCTCGTATTCGATGTCCCTGCGTGGGGCATAGAAACAACGTAAGCCTTACAAATAACTGTTTGTGCTGCGGGCAGGTTACCATGAGTCATGATCCACCAGCGACATGTTCGTTGAGAAACTTTATCGCACCCAGTTAAATCATTTGTAAGCGTTCCCTCGAGCGTTGCAACTGCGTTGTTTTATTTTCTTTTGTCTCAATGTTATTTTTGCCCAGTCAGCTGTTCGCTTAACAGCGCTGCTGCTATTAACAGCAACTGTTATGTGAAGCGCGCGCAACAAATGCGCGGCATAAAACATTTTTGGTGTTACAATAATTAAAACATTATTAACATTATTTTTTTGTGTATTTTAATTAATTTTTTTGTCTTTAATTTGCACACATTCTCATAATTTTATTACGCTCGCAGCGTGAACAGCATACCAAACTTAACATTGCACTTTTTAGCGCTTAACAGCATGCGACGACATCTGCTATGACCAACCATTACCAACACTCGCGCACACAGTGATGAACAACCCAACACTACAACCAAAACATTATTTACGTTAAATATAATTCCGTGCTGTGCGCCGTGTGGGTTCGTTCTCGTTTCAACGCCTAGCATTTGAATTGAAAAACACCGTTACGTGTGTGAGAGAGAAGCGCCGCAGTTAAGTTATATATTTAGTCAGTTACAAGTGCATTAAAAGCCAAACACAATTGTTACGTCACATGAAAATTTTGGTGCGGAAAAGTGTGTGCGTGTATGTGTGCTGATATGTTGATTTCCCCAAACAACAACAACAACAACAACAGCAGCAGTAGTACAAATTGTGGTACTTCTTTATAGACGATGCCCGCAAGCACAAACCTAAATAAATCGAATACAAAGTGTATAATTGTTGTTATTTGAGAATATATAATATAAATATATAGTAGTCGGTGCTTTGAATTTCATCTACGTGTGAAACTGTCGTTTTTTTTGGGGGGACTCCTCATGTTCACTTGTAATTGTGATTCGTAGGAAGTAAGATCTCTAGTAGTATAAAAATAAAAATAAAATAGTGTAATTTAACTTAAAATCGGAACGCAACATAAGTAAACAATAATAACAACAAGCAAAACAACACTACAACAACCACATTAACCGTTAACCGTCGTGCATCCGTCAAAAGTCAAAGAAAAAAGTTTTCTTCGTATTGAGTAATAAATAAAAATAACGTAAAACGTAACGTATCCAAAAAGGCGTCCTTTCGCTCTCTCTGTCTCTCCCTTCAATTTGTTTGTGTGCGTGCAGCAGGAATCTCTTCAAGCAAACCAGACACAACGCAGCGCTGCGAATAACGGTAAGTGTGCGGGGGTCTACAAATATCATTTATCTTTATTTGAAAATATATATGTACGTATATTTTGGGAAATACCTAATGCAATTGGCAATGTAGAAAAGTTCTACATGCATGCAACTCGTTTTTCCAGAGTTGAGGAACACACGCAACACACACACACGCACAGGCGGGAGGTGTATGTTTGTGTGTGTGTGTGCATGCAGCGGAAAACGTGTATTTGTATGAAAAACCAGAAAATCGAAACCGGGAATTGGGTCAGTATGTCGAATGTGCTCAACGTTTGTCGCGTCCGAAGGGGGATATGTTCTTGGCTCTAACTCCGCTGGCTAAAACGAGTATTGGCTTGGCCGATTTGTTCTTTTTTCATTTGAGACAACACTTGACGCTGGCAGTCAGCATCCAAATGCGAACATGCATGTGTATGTATGTGTGTGTCTCTGTGGTGTGTGTTTGTGTGTGTGCTGTCTGATTGTCACTCGCGCGTGGTTTTTCTTTTGCTTGGCATTTCGTTGCGCTCTCGCTCGCTCTCTTGCTCACGCTCGTTTTGTTTTTAGTTGTAGTCTTTTTTTTCGGGCATTCGGCTCTGTTGATCTTGCACTCGGTTAACGACAACGTCGACGTCGACTGCGACGCATTTACCTTGAGCTGCGCGCGGCCTGCACTTGTCACGTCTCTCACACGCTCGTACTTGTACTCTCCCACTCTCTTGCGGTCTTGTTGGATTTATGTGAACTTCTAAAGTGGTGGCAACACCTTTCGAAATACTAACTGGCCAGTTAGGCGCCCTGTGTCCGTTTTATTTATTTTTTTTTCTTCTTTTTCGTGTTTGCTAATAAAATTGTTACGATTTATCCGGCTGTTGCTAATGCGTTTTAAGGTCGCCGTTGGGGCTCTCACTCTCTTTCTCTCTCTGTCTGTCTGGTAGACATTCGGCGCTGCTGACCCATTAAAATATCTTTCACATGATACGCGCCGCTTACATTTCGCGGTCCATTTAACAGCGCTCACCGGTGGGGCGGGGCAGGCGGGTTCCTAGGTTAGGCCCGACGCTCGACGCTCACAACTGATTTGTGATTTATTCTCAAGAGGTTTTAATCTGACGACTAGGCAAAATTTAACAAAATTTAAGGCAAAATAAAGCGACTTATTTATACTCTATCTTATGACAAATTCAATTGGATTTAAATATGATGTAATTTTCAATTCTGGGTACAGTGGTTAGTTGGCAATTATTAATTCTTGGAGTTCTACAGAAAATATGTAAATTTTTATCTATTAATTTTTTCTGCATTTTGTGCACTAAAAGCCAAAGTTTTGTCTTGTGGTTTTTAATTTGTTTAAAAAAAATTTAGCTTTCAGTTATTGAAATAATTTTAGAACCACTGTACCGAAATTTAAGGTTAATTCCATTAGAACTGGCAACACGATTAAATTTCGAGTCATTTACATATATATTTTATAGAGTCCACACATTTGCGAAACTTTATGATACCCTTTCCGCCCGTTCGAAACAACCAGGAAGAGTGAACAGGCTAGAGAGCATAGCACAGTATTTTAGGATGTGCGAGGGAAACGAAAGAGGAAGGGGAACAACAACAACAGACACGCACGGCGACGTTTGCTCTATTTAAGGCTGCTGATTTACTAGTTCAACTAGGAACTGCTTCCTGTCGCCCACGCTCATGACAAAGCTCGCGCTCTTTCACTCTCGCGCGCTCTCCCTTTCGTGCGCGTCTTCGTGCGTTCGGGGCGTTCGTGTTGTGTAAGAGCGCAAAGAGAGTGCGAGCGAAAGTTGGCGCTGCTTTGGGGTTGGCTGATTTTTGTTAAGAGCAAAAAAAGTGGCTTTGATTGTGTTGTTGTTGTTGCTGTTCTTGTGGGTGGGTGCGAGTGCGGGATATTCGGCACACATTTGCATGTCGCTCGCCCGCTCTGGCAAGCGTGCGGGATACAAGCAAAAATGTTAACCTATATAATTTTTTTGTTGCCAATACAACAGTAGCAGCAGCAGCGGCAGCAGTAGCATCAGCGCCCAGCCACCCCCACAATGACGACGGCGACGTCTTCGCTGTCAGTTGAAGGTTCTTTTTTATAATTTAAAACAATTTTTTTTTATTTATTATTTTTACTTTTTTTTTTGAAACGACGTCGTGAGTTGACGCGAGTAGAGGAAGCTTTTGTTGCTGCTGCTGCTGCTGTCGACGCCGCTTTGAATTTAATGTTGAGTATACGCATCAGTGAACTCAATTTAATTATCATGATTGTTTTTCCCGCTGTCTGTCTTCTCGCTGAAAAAAATTCAAATTTTCCAACTTCGCACGGAGCGTACACACACGTCCGTCCGGACGTCGCTTGTCGTTCCCAGGCAGATTTCCATCGCTGTCGCTGCTGTTATGCAATCGAAAGCTTTACAGAAATGAGTAAAAAAAAAATACAAAAAATACAAAAATGAAAACTACGTAAAGTTGATAAAAGCGCTGGCCATAATTACTTGCCTACGTTTGTCTGTCTGTCTGGTCTGTCCGCCCGCCCTTCGCCCAGTTTTTATCAGCACGTTATTTATGCGCCTTCGCTGTGACAGATAGAACGACGGCAGCAACAATAAGCATTTGAAGTGCAGCCTAGCGCAAAGAGAGAAAATAAAACTGCCAGTTGTTGTTGTTGTTTTTGTTGTTGCCTTTATAGAAGCCAAAAGCCCAAACGAAAAGCAATTAAGTAGCCATGGCTCATTGCACAATAAGTAAAGAATCAAAAAACTGAACGCACGCAGCAGCAGCAAAAGCGGCGGCAGCGGCAAACATAACTGTGTTTGCTTGGCCATCCATAGCGCACGTAGCGTCGACGTCGACGCCAGCGTCAACAACTCTAATCGCGGCAGAGCGATGAGAGTGTGAGCGATAGAGGGACCGAGAGAGGGAGTGGGTGTCTAAAGCGCGAGAGTTGTAGACTCTAGTATTGTTGTTGCTCCCTTCTTAATAAATAGGCCAAATATGTAATATCGCTAAAATGTGTTTATTGTAATCTTTTTCACACACACACAAACAAATAAACACACACACGCTCTCGCACGTGCATTGCATCCCTCGTAACATTTAAAACATGCTCTAAAATATAAAGAGCGCCAAAAAGAAAGGGAGCGCAAGAGCACACAAAACCGAACGTTTAGCCAGAGCCGAACGCGAGGCCGAATGCCAAACGAACTGCTGCGCTGCTGGCGTCGCAGCTGCTGTCGCTGTCGCTGCCGCTGTCGGTGTCGCTGTCGTTGCTGCTGCTGCCTTGTGGGGGCCCAGTTGGTCGCGTTGCGCTCGTGTGTTGGCTGAGTCGTTGTTCTACCGTCGTGATTGCAACACTTCTGCTTCTGCCGCACACTCTCGCCGTTATATTGTAGCCGTCGCCAAGTCTCCGCAGTCGCAACGTATTCACGTTTTTTTGTGTGTTTTAATTCCAACTATTTCTACGCGAACGTCGACGTCGCAGTCACAGTCGCAGTCGCAGCAGCAGCAGCTCGTACGTTAGACGACATTTAAGCGTGCACGCTTGTGTATGTGTGTGTGTGTGTGTGTGTGTGTGTGTGTGTGTGTGCATGTGTGTGCCAGTTTTCGTGCGTTCTGTGCTGCAGCAACAACAACAAGAACAACAACAACAGTTACCACACCAGCGTCGTGTTTAAAAATATAAACTGCGTTTTTTTCGCCAAAAAAGCCATAAAAATAATTATTTTAAAGCATTAGCCAGGCCCAGGCCAAACAAGCCACACACAAAAAGTCAACGACAACAACAAGAACAGCATACATATGAAAAAAAATATTACTATTTCGGCCTGGTCAGCGACCAGAGCCAACAACTGAGACCTGAGACAAAAACAGCGGGCAGAAATACATAGAAACAGAGGCACACATGATGAAAAACTGTGTGTGAACGTACTTGATTTTGGTTCTCTACATGTTGTTGTTGTTGTTGCAGTTTTCTGTTGTGGCTCTTGGCGATTTTCAGCAGAAAAAATAAAAGCACATTACGGCACAACAACAACAACAGCTGCGTGGCAAGTGGCTGAGCAAGGAGCACATTTAATGCGTGACACACAAAAATTTGTTGTTGTTTTCAATTTGCCGTTGTTAACGCACCGAATTTGAAACAATTTTTGTGTGTGTATGTATATTGCACGGCGAGCAGCACAGCAAGACCCCGCCCCCCGCGCCCCCACAGTGCTTCTGCTAGCCCGGCATAGCAAATAGTCACAAAGAGTCATCGACGGCTCTCTCTTTCTCTCTCTGGCTCCACTGCTCTCTTTTCCTCTCCCTCTCCTTGTCACGTTCGTCGTTCCTTGTGTGTTGCCTTTTGCACACGTTGCGTATACGTAACGTAGTGGCCATAAACAACTGCACACACACACACACTGGGGGTAACCGTTATACCCTTACGCTCGACCCCCTCCCTCTCTCCCACCCTCTTTTGGTGTCCTGCTCTTTGTAGTATGCAGAGCGCATAGAAATTGCGTTTATTTTCACGTTGGCATTTTGACTGCCCTTTGATGAGTTGATAAACGAACCCAGATTAGCCCTCGAGTTTCCTTTCCCCTCCCCCTCTCCTCGCACACACACACGCACGCACATAACTAAGTCAAGGCAAAAAGAGTTTCGTTTTTTCAAAAATGTGTTAACTACAAAATTTGCATTTATTTAAAAAAATAAATATATTTTATAGCGCGACACGGTACAACAACTACAATAATAATAACAAAAAAAGGTGCTAATATATTTTTAAGCAGCCATTTAAATATTTGGCTCAAATCAGGCGCACCATTCAAGCAAAAAAAAAATCATAATATCAAATAAAATTCAAATTGAGAAAATCAACGAAAAGACGTGTGGAAATTTGTTCGACTGCCCCACGAAAGTGGTAATCAAAAAGGAGAGCAGAATAAAAAAACAAACAAAAAAAAAAGGTAAAAATGCTCTCGAAAAAAATATATTTATTTTTAGTTGCATTCGCTGCAGCAAATCAAAAAAGTCGCATAAAGTGTGAACTCTGCGACAAATGCCAACATATTCTGAAATAAACCCACGCAACGGCATCGAGAATTGTGTCGAGAAACGTTGGGGAATCGTTTGGGGAAACTGTTGAGAACATCAACAAAATCGAAATTTTAGCTAGGCAGCGACTAGGAAACGTGTCGCCAGGGACCAAGCGACAGCAGCGCTGCGGAGGCGCCGATGTTGATGTCTGTCCACATAAAGGGTGCTCCCAAATGAGCTCAAAATACCAGCAATTGAGCATCTCATTCTACACAAATTACAGGGCGGAAAGATATGAGAAAATAGAGAAGCTAGAAACGTAATTTAAGCTATGCTTTAAAGGAAAATCCTAAATCAAGGGTCCAGTTTTCTCTTAAGCAAACAAATTTATATTTATTTATATTTATATTTAGTTTGCAATTTGACCAATTATCTATCTCATGGGAATTGGTTCTGGTTTGTAGACTACTGTGTGAGTTTATTGTGTACAGATTATCTTGAATGGATACAACGCATTTTCGTAAAAATTCGAAAAATGTAGATCATAAATTTTAGATGCAGTCTCAGACTTCGACAACTTTACATGTTAAAATTGTTGTAAGTATTGGCATGAATTTTGAGCAAAAAATTAACCTCTTCAGAATTGGTCCAAATGTTATTTTTTATGCTAATTTTAACAAATACAATTAATTAAAAACAAAAATTCTAAATTTTTGAAAAAATATTTTTTGTTTTGCTAAAATTTATAAGGGGCATATGGTTATTTGACCAAAAATTGCAAAATTTTTTTTTCAAAAATTAACATATTTTGAATATAGAATCAATCTATAAGATAAATAATGAACAAAATGCCATCAAACATGAAAATCGGTTCAGTTTTGACAAAGTTATGGGAGTTTGAAATTTGGGCGCTATGGATTTGAGAGCTTTACATGTCAAAATTTTTGTCGATTTTGGCATGATTTTTGACCAAAATTTTGACCACCCCAAAATCGGTCTAAGTGT